>OY740771.1:3806339-4061161 GCA_963513935.1 Aphrophora alni
CATAAACTAAAATTTGCAAAATAAGGAGATATTTGCAAAACAATTTCCGTTTCTCATCTTGCACAGATTATTCGCAACCACTTTTTGAGATGATTAAAACTCCGATGAAAAGACTCAATATAAGATACTTGTGAAATTGTTTTCTCCTAAGTCAGCCAAAATGTGTTACCCCTCTTATCTGAAGTAATCAATGTTAAGAACAGAGTTGCTGACATGTTCAACACATGACTGTCAGGTGACTTTACTTTGCTCCCCACTAAATTGCTTTTCACAATCTCGAGTGTCAAAGCACAAAATGTAATTACTTTTCTACTGTAACTTCTCAATGTAACGCAAATTACACTTAATCACGATCTTGTAGAGAGAGCAACAAAATATGTCAAGTGAAATAAACAAGAGGGTGGAAACTCTGTTATCGTTTAACATTAGACATTGTGAATATATTAATTGTGTTGTCAAGAACAGTAGCAACAAAGAAATGAATTATTAAAGTGATGTTAATGAGGAAAATTTATAAATAAAAACCCAAGAAGAAAACATAAAATAGACTGCATATTAACTTAAAATAAATTCTCTGAATGTAAAGAAACAAGCGAAGAGATAATTCAAAAATTAGGGAAACATTAGGGAAATATAAAACGATAAAAATAATAACAATATCAACCAATGATTTTAGGTAATACATATATTATATTATTCTTCTAGATGTTATGGTTTGAAACCTAGAAATAATAATCTGTAGTGCTTCCATCTAACAACCCACTTCTCGTAACTTCAAGGTGACCTCCGACTCCTCCGACACTAGCGCATTCTGAACCTAACCCACCAAACTAAATCTGTTTCAACCCACAAACTATATCTTAAATTATCGTATTCTATGTGACACCTTCTCAGATAGAAACTTATTGTATCAAATTAAATCACAAAAATTCACAATAAAATAATTTTATACAGCTAAAATAATTAAACTATATTGGCCTAATACTTGAATAAATTTGTTGAGTTATATTCAGGTATTAATAAATTTACCTAACTTTGTGAAGCTTTTAATAAATCTATAATGAAGTTAATCTTTCCAATTATTTTTATTTATAAATTTCATAATATTTGGAATGATTTGCAATTAGTGTTAAATCGATATAATTATTTTGATAATTTTAACTAACTTCAAATAAAACAATGAATTTAATTTCTTTGTAATGATAATTTTGTTTATATTAATACTTCAAAGAACTACAATATTTGATAAATTAATGATTGTTTAGTTATAAATTATATTTCATTATTAAAAATTATTCTAATCAACTTAAACAGTAAATTTTGTACGATTAGTTAATAGTTTAACGAAGTTGGAAGAAATAAAGTTATAACAATTATTCTTAAAATTAAAATTGGTTAATTACAATTTTTTTTTCGATAAAAAATATTAATGCTTATTATTAACTAGTATAAGTTTGCTTTCTATTAAATATTAAAAACAATTTTAATTTTTCTTAAAATGTAATTTTGGTGTAATTAGTTTGATTGAAAGTTTTAAAAAGTAAAAAATTGCATTTGTTTTAATGTTAAAATTTTAAACAAATTATTTAGACAATTTAAATTGATTTTAAGCTAAATAGTCTAAATCACTGCGATTATTCTTAATTTAAAATAAATTGGACTTCCTTAGAGTTATAAACGAATACAAACAAATAACTTCTGACAAAATAAATAGGAATCCTAAAACATAAAAGATCATGAATCTAAAGACTAGCACCCTTTATTGAAATCCTACATTAAAAAAATAATAATAATAATAAACTAAATAAATAAATAATTAAAAATTAATAAGGAAGCTAGCTCAATTAACAAAAAATAAAATCTTTAAAAAAATAACCTTATAAATACACAAAAATACAGGAAAAAAAACCAAATGAATTACACAAAATAAAAACATAAAACTTTATAAGATAATCGTATTAAACACTATCTATAATACAATAGTATATCGTCCTTTAAATCAAACCATTCAGACAATTTATAGTATAAACACATGCTTCCATATACTCACACCCATGTTCCCTAATTTTATACTCACGCAATCCCATTCTCAAAGTTCTCAACCATGTTTAATACAGAAGTAAATGAAATAAAACAACATGTATTCTCACAAAATCATTATATGATTAACCTTTTTCTAAAAAAATGGCCATTGAATAATAAAAATATTACTATGGATTTATTTACATGTTAAAAATTTCTCTAATAAAAAGAAATTTGTTTATTTTGGAGATTTTAAATTTTCATGAAATTATTTTAATATAGTCAGTTTTAAAAAAAATTAAATCAACCATGATTTACTAGAACAAACAAATACAATATTCGTCAATTAAATATTGTTAATTACAACATTTGAATAAATAATATAATGATGGTTTTAAATGTTTTGAAATTTTACAATAATATAAATAAATAAACTGTTTTATTAATATAATTATTATATGTTTAATAAAATATTGATATGTGATTATTATTATCTTTATATTAGATCAAGTATTTACAAAATGCAAATTTAATAATCAATGAAAATGTTCAATATTAAAAATGTGATATTATTAGTTACAAAATGTTTACTAAGTTTAAATAAAGAAATAGTTTTTTGTCGTTCTTAAAGTACAAATGAAATTTTTGTAAAATTTAAATAACGCATTTATATATTTTAAAAAAAATTTGAAACTTAGAATTTAAACACCAAGCTTTACCCCTCAAAATGTAAATATGATTTAATTTTGTAATAGGAATGTTAGTTAGAAATACCGCCCGATGCTATGCATAGCTTATTTCCTATAGATTATTTCAATTCATGGAATACAAGTTCTGGAATAACCACTTGTTCCACTTTATGATTTGATTTGTTGCATTATTCCCCTTGATGTTATGATTTAATTATACATTAGGTTTTAAATAAGGCAAAGGTTTTTATTGTAGAACAATAAGTTCTGTTTCCGGTTGCTATTTTTATTCATCGTGTTTATGTAACATTATTTTACTCATTTCTTAGTTGTTTGTTGTTTTTTTATGAACTAATATTGCTTCGCTGTTATTACATTTACTGTAATAAAAATAAACGGTATTTTTAGCTTTTATCGATAACTTATTTATTGGTATTTTTTAAAACCTGTCTTTGAGAAATGCTTAAATAAAAGCCTAAGTTGAGTTTGTTTGTGCCGTTAACACGTCCTCAGTCAAAGATGAATTTAATTAAAATCATGTTTTTAATTATTGCTTTCAACATCAGATTTATTCCTGGACTATAAGGCTCATTATTTGTGATGTAGAAATGTGTCCGAAACATTTATGCTATGATACAAGTGCTTTAACACACGGAACCTGTTATTGATAGCCGTCGTTTTTAAAGAGAATAGAAAACCATATAATGGCATCGTATACCCAAGTTGCAGAGTCCTAAATTTCATAATTATCAACCCTAAGGTAGTATCTGCATCACGAACATAAAATCGAAATGAAAAATAGTTAAGTTTCAGTAAGACCCTGCGGTCACAAACATAAAGATGAATTGAAAAATAGTTGAGATTCAACAAGACCCTTTGTCGAAAATATAAAGTGAAAATGAAAAATAGTAGAGTGTCAGCAAGACCTTACGTCACAAACATAAAGTCAAAATGAAAAATAGTTGAGTTTCAACAGGACTCTTCGTCACAAATATAAAGTATAAAAAAATTCCCCAGATAGCAGCCATAGATCATTTTTACTTTTTGATTGATAACCATCAAACTGACAGTTTTTCCGGTTTTGTTTTGATTTACCCAGTATACGAAGGTAAATTTGGTAATCTCCGTTTGGTAATATCAACATCTGATTTTTGACTGAAAAAATGGCGGTCATTGTAAATTGTTGTTCGTTGAAATCTCGTGTGTTTTTTCTACTTATAACACACCAGATTAGATACACATTTACATATATTATTTCTGTGTGTAGTGGTACCAACCCCTCCTCTCTACAACAGTAGAAAGCGAAGTGAATGTCAAAATGTAATTTCGCTGACGTCACAAGAAAATATGATGTTAGCGTAAATACGACAACCGACAGAGACGAGTAATTGATACGAGCAAAGCGAGTGAATAGAGGCAAATCTACGAAACCCACTAGGGCCTAATCCACGTCTTATTATTACAGGATACAGGAAACATGTGTAACAACTGTTTAAAACAAACTTACCCTACTGGATCGACCTCTTGTTCAACAATGTAAATAAAACATTTCCTAAGAACTCAGCAAACCGTCTTTTGGGGTGTTATGCTTTATAGATTTAGTGGATTTAATTGTGTTGTTATGTATGATTGGGCTGAAAAAGTACCATGATCAACCTTCTTATAATTATTATACTATAATATAAACCGAAAATAGTTTTATACTAGAGTAAATATTAAATAAGAAGCACTTTCAAGATCGTGCACAATTCAACGTTCTGGGATTGGACAACCGTATGCAGAGCTAGATAACCTCTTTACCATAAACTAAACGTAGAGGCCTACATGTCACTTATGTAAGACAACACAAATAATGTACCCTATACGTCACTCTCTAGTCAATTTGTTTCCTTGTCTGAGCGTCAAGTTTCACTTTGGTTATTGACAATAAAACTGTCTGTCTGGAGAGATGTCTACATCTGTGAAAACTGACTGTACTACGTTTTGTCAATTCTTTGCTGTAAGTTTTAGACGTTTTACAGAGGAAAATAGTGTTAGATTTGTAAGAAATGTTTTATTTATTTATTTTTTTTGGTTTGGCATATAAAAACAGCAAAGCTGCAGTTCGCATAAGAACTGTCATTCTATATACAGCGTGTGAAATAAGTCCCGGAGCGGCTTAATATTTTTATAACCATTACAGATAGCTTTATATATTGATAATGGACACCAAAGTCTATTTTAGTACGTATTCAGTGGACCGCTACCTTTCCAGGAGTAACTAGGAAATCTTAAATGAGAGCATAGGTCGAGTTGTACATCGAATTAATGGCGGTTATGAGTAGAACACAATGCCGCAAAACCGACATCAAAAGGTTTACCCTAGCTGAAATAGCGTGAGTTAAAGTTCATATCACCTACGTCAGGTATGTTAAAAACAGCTCAGTAAATTTTATTAGGTAGAAGTTATAAAATGAAAACTTTGGAAATCAATATCTGGCTTAAGATATTTTTAGACTGCTCACAGGCTCTTTACCTTCAATGGGGGGCGGCCCTCAAGGAGTAATTTTTCAACTTAAAACAAACAAAGCGAAAAACTGTTATGGTCTGTCTTCACTAATGAGTAGAATGCCACTAATAACTACCTAAAGCAAGTATGTTTGCGGGAATAACCACTATCAGTCGCAAACAATTTCTCTTTTAGACCTATGATAGTCCACTTCATTGTTTGATTTAATATTAACTTTAACCTAAAGCTATTTTAGCTAGGGTGAAGCTTTTAAGGTCGGGTTTGCAGCATTGTGTTCTACTCATAAAGGCCTTTAATTCGATGTAAAACTCGACACATGCTCTCATTTAAGATATCCTACTTACTCCTTGTGGGCCGTCCACCTGGAAAGGTATCAGTCCACTGAATACGTACTAAAATATGTTTTAGTGTCCATTTATATTGTCCAAAGCTTTGTAGCTACACATCTTTTGGTTTAAAAAAATATTAAGCCGTCCCGGGACTTATTTAACATGGAGTATAGGCCTACATATCTACAAGGCCTTTAGGCCTGACGTCTAGAATGTAATACGATTACAAGAACTAGAAAACTTGTATAAACTCGCTCGATTCAATCAACTAAGTAACGAAAACAATTTATACAAAACTTAAAATGTTTCGAGGTGACAAGGAAGAGAAGTTGTAACGCCGCCAGTTAACCAGCAGTTTAAAATTGTTAGTGCACTTAATTCTTAATTTGAAGTTTCTAATAGCAGTTTACAGGAATTAATATAGTTCATACACAACTTGTGTGGACAAATTTTGGTTTGAGACCCTTGTATTACTCCCTGATGATTAATTGTTTGAATAACCTAATTTACAAAAGGGGGCTTGCAGATAAACTGGAAAATCATTATGAGAAAAAGAAACATTTACTTTATAATTTCGTCTTTGTGGCGGCCATTTTAAATAGTTTTTTTGTTAATATTTCGTGTTTTATTTACTTATAACACGCTAATTATCTTATAATTTGCTCGTTTCAATTCTGTATGTAATACCAACCTAACCAATCCACAATGAGAAATAGGTCGGTATTATTATGAAAGAATTAAACCCCAAACCACACTACCACAATTAAGTTGAAAAAGCCCCTTATGTACATTTCAGTAAGAAGGTACCATCCTCAGAGACATATAAAAGAGGAAGGTTTATATCCCTCTGAGGATGGCAGCTATGTTACCGAAATGTACATAAGGATATATTAAACTTACGTAATTGTGTTACTGTTTTATTTGTGGTTCTTTCATATTTTTACTTCCCTCATGGCTCAAAAATATAATTTCCAACCGTGACATCGCAAGAAAAAGTGATATTCTTTTAGTTACGATATACGGCAAAGCCGAGCTACGGGAATAAGCGTAAGACTGGATGTTACGTCATAGCTTAGAGGCCCGTCAGCGAAGAGTGGGGAGACGTTTTGTATTTACTCATCTTTGTGGTCCATTAAACTCTGGTCAATATCAAGAAAGTAATGTTATGCAAATTTACGAGGTTCAGAAATCAACTGTTTTAAACTCCTTGATTTACCAATACAAATTAAAATTTTCTACAAGGCCTAAAAAATAACTTTTGAGCATTACTTTTTATAGGATCAAATTGTGTTCATTGTAAACTACCAAACTGAGTTCAGTGACGATGTAGATTTATTCCGTTGTTACTCCGGGCAAAACTGACTGAGTTTTTACAATGTTTCTCGCCTTTTATTAATTTAACTTTGAACCTAATAATTAAACGATTCACCTTTTTTAATTTTACAGATAGAACACAAGATTAATCTTTCATGTTGGTTGTCATTAACATAATCCCCCCCCCGCAACATATGGATTTCTCAAACACAAAGCTCGCAAGTGTCACTTTCACAAAGCTTAAAATTACTTCCCTCAAATTTGACATTATGGATATTGTTTTACTTCACAGGGATTTCAAAACAACCTGCCTTTTAAGCTCAATTATGAAACTACGTCAGAGAGATATTAAATAAAGAGAGTGGGGAAGAGACGTTTCGATAAAAAAAAATTAACATCTTTATCTTTCAACGCATGTGTACTGAGTAGTGAAGTTTGAAAACTCTGGGTATGTGAAGAGCATTTTTGTGACGTTATTTAGAATTATAAAGCATTGTTATACATTAAATATAACAATGACGACAGTTTGATAACGTACTAAGATAACGCGAAGCTCAATATGTGGGTTAAACAGTTGTAGTTCTGTGAGTTCAGCTTAAGAATGCGCTAGTGTAGGAGGGATCGTTGAATGCAATGAGAGAAACTGTCCTGGAAGTTAGTTACTAGACGTGAGCCGCTTGGTGGCAGCACTAGAGTCTCTAATTTATAAGCTTCAACCCATACTATGGAAAAAAGGCTATTTAAGTAGCAGTATGTAAAATTAATGATATATATATATATATATATATATATATATATATATATATATATAAAGGACTACTACCGTATTAGGGCTACTATTTTGAATTTATTACAAGAATTAATAACTATTTATTTTTCAAAAAATAAAACAAATGTTGTAAAGAAATGTTTTATTCTATTGTATTAGCCATTAAAGAACAAGAAACAAAATTTAATAGGTTATAAGTTTTTTTACACATTTTGAGGTTATGCCACAATTGTAGGAATGAGCAGAAGTTACTTAATGTTGCTAATGTCGACTTAATTTGATAATTACTTAACTCTTAGTCGGCTGTGGTCGTAAACAAAACACTAAGGTATAAATTAGTCAAATTTAGCAGTAAAAGGTTTAACATGTAGCTGCCCCTTGGAAGAACCCTTACCAGGTTATTGCCCAAGGGTTGTGAATTTGGAAGGGCTATTTAAACTTAATTTACTGTAGGTTGGGTTAGATAATGGACAAATCTTGTTAGAAAATTTACATAGGAAAACAATTGCAACCCTGGCTTTTAGAACACGTTTTGATGAACTATATTGTTTGAGACAGGTAACATTAAAATTTGTATTTTCAAATTATCTACGGGGTAGGGGTTACTTGAAGATGTGCTTAAAATATGGTAACGTGCCAAATTTAATTCTAGTGTCATTTATATCATAGATTTGGATCACTGTACGAATGACAGAGAATAATTATTAAATATTTTATTTTTGTCTTTTTAATTATTTGTTTATGGTTACAGACTATACTGTACCCCCCCCCCCCCCACATAACTATTATAGGATATAAAATATTTTAAATATTTCACTATGATTATAATAAACGATGAACAACATTGTGTTGTCTTAATCACACACATTTTCTCAACTATAACGGAGCTAGTGCCAGCGTCTTTTTAATGAAACCCGTCAACTCTCTAATCGAGGAGCGAGAGCCAGTCGATAGGCATAAGTCGAAACTCGAAAGGAAGTGGAGTTTTAGTTAAACAAAATTGTAGATTAGGTTAGTAGTTGTAAAAATAACTACAAGCAGGTTAGGTTAGGTTAGGATATAAATATAATTACACTAAAATCGAACAATATAACATTAGTGTATGAATATATTACTGAAATCACCATAAACAGGTTAGGTTAAATTATTATTATTATTATATATATAACACTAAAATCGGACAATGTAATAATAATGTATATTTGCCTAAGATTTGGTATCCATTTGTTCTATTTTGACAGGAAATGCAACTATTCTGGGAATCCTTTACCTCACCTCTTATGACTAATGGCTTTTCTGCACATCCTCAAGGCCAGGCCTCCCACCGCTGGTCCTTGCTTCCATACTCCATTCATAATTGACATACTACCCAACAGAACCAGTCGTCTTGTCTGGAAAAAAGTCAAAAAATAACTATGATCTCTATCTTGAAAAACTATTTATATATTTAAATAAGCCCCTAAAGTACTTTGAGCTTTTAATAACAGTGGCCAAGGTTCATTTACATATTTTATGACGTAATATTTTGTTACATCCAATTTAGCTCACAGTTTTGGGTAATTAATCTTCATATTTTACTGAAATTTGATAGTTTTCGGTATAACCGTTTTTGAGAAATTACGTATTATATAACATATTAATTTGACCGATTTAGTTTATTTGTTTTATAGTTAAATCATCAACCGTCATTTTTGGAGAACGTATAAGTAAACTTGTTCTGGCCACGTGTTTAGGGAGTAGACAAGAATATCTTCAAAACACTCGATATCCTAACCTAACCAAACCTAACCTAACCAAACCTAACCTAACCTAACCTAACCTAACCTAACCAAACCTAACCTAACCTAACCAAACCTAACCTAACCTAACCTAACATAACCTGACCTAACCTAACCAAACCTAACCTAACCAAACCTAACCTAACCTAACCTAACCTAACCTAACCTAACCAAACCTTGTTCTGGCCACGTGTTTACAGAGTAGACAAGAATATCTTCAAAACACTCGATATCCTAACCTAACCTAACCAAACCTAACCTAACCTAACCAAACCTAACCTAACCTAACCTAACCTAACCAAACCTAACCTAACCTAACCTAACCTAACCAAACCAAACCTAACCAAACCTAACCTAACCAAACCTTGTTCTGGCCACGTGTTTACAGAGTAGACAAGAATATCTTCAAAACACTCGATATCCTAACCTAACCTAACCTAACCAAACCTAACTTAACCAAACCTAACCTAACCTAACCTAACCTAACCAAACCTAACCTAACCAAACCAAACCTAACCAAACCTAACCTAACCTAACCTAACCTAACCTAACCAAACCTAACCAAACCAAACCTAACCTAACCAAACCTAACCTAACCTAACCAAACCAAACCAAACCTAACCAAACCAAACCTAACCTAACCTAACCAAACCTAACCTAACCAAACCTAACCTAACCTAACCTAACCTAACCTAACCTAACCAAACCTAACCAAACCAAACCTAACCTAACAAAACCAAACCTAACCTAACCTAACCTAACCTAACATAACCTAACCTAACCTAACCTAACATAACCTAACCAAACCATGTCTCTTTTGACCAAATCTTTTTCTCTTCCAACCGTAAAGCCATTCTGGCTAGATGTCTCTAATTTTGTCTCTTATATTTTTTTCAAAACATAAAAGTAATTTATTAAGGTTTTTGAAATAATGATACTTCAAGTTCGAATCCAAGTCATATATATATATATATATTTACATCCTGCTATCATTATGAGAACCGTACATTGCCATTTTTACATTTAAAGTGGCAGCCGAGTGTTTGTGGCAACAGTATACGGCTGCCACTTTGAATTCCCAGTGTTTCTCATTACCAAAAGGATCTATAAAAGAAAAATGTTCATGAAATACTAAAGCAGACCTTAATATCACCCTGTCAGTAGTTATTTCAAAAACTCATCATAAAATAACCAAATAAAATGATGTATTAAAAACCAGCTCTGCTGCCATAATGATGTTATAATGAAAAAAGTGTATATTATAGAAGTTTCAGCTTTTTCCGCTTAGAGCGCTTCAATCGCCCTGTGTATATTTAGATACTGAATAATTTCACCTTTGGACAATCATTATGGCAGCTGTAGATCTGGCAACATTGCCGTATTTCACATTGATAGCTTTTTTTAAAACTTCTGAGCCATTTTTAACAAATGGTTAATTAGATTTTTTTATGACAACATAAAGAGAAGCTTCAGAAACAAGTACACGTTTAAAGTTTTTTGCTTCTTAAGTATAGGGTTTATTTAGGTTTTTTTTAATGTTATTGTAAGGTGTAGTAAATTTCATGAAAAAATATTTTATTTCAATAACTCACAACTCTACTGCTTAGCATCCCTACATGTTTTAAAAAAATTGTTTTATATTTTTTTGTGGGAAGTTGGTTTTAAAAGAGTAACTGTGATAAATTTCACGTTTTAGAATCTATTTATCACTGTGAATTTAATAAAACTCAACTATGTTTGTAAATGAAACTTTAGAAGAATGGTACAACCATTCACCTATCCGTAATCACAACAATGCTCCCATAAAAATTCTTTAATACAATACTTAACAGAATAAGTAAACATTTTAGCTTTACTCAAGTGTAGTAAATTATAAATAGTTTCCGAAAGATCATTAGGCATTTTTAGAACTACATAGAAAATAGAATTTCCTACCTCTCAAATATCCTTGCAAAGAGTTTTTCTATTTAAGTTTCAAACAAAGGTTTTTTTTCTTCTTAAAAGTATTACATGGGATTTCGTTATAAAAATAATTAAAATAAATTTTGAAAAAGTACATAAACTACAAAAATGGTTCGTGTCTCAAAACGGTACCTGTAGTTACCAATTTTTATCATACTTTTTACCATTATCACAAAAATGTATTTTATGACTGACAAAAAAAATATAAAATTTGAATTCGCTGTTTCTAAGAAAATTCAATTAAGAATATTTAATATAAAAGCAATATTTTTTCCGCTTTACACAGGCAAAAAGAAGTAAATTTTTCTTAACATTTAATTTTGAATTATCTACAATTAATTGTAGTTAATTCATTTAAAATCTCACAACTTATCCTTTTTCAGGCGAAAAAAGGTAAATTTATCTGTATTTTATGTAATTATGTATTATAATTAATACTAAATAATGTTTATTTACTATTTGTTTCCTCCTTCACGTGATTTCCTTTTCTTAATTATTCACGACCGGTTTCGGAGATTTACTCCATCTTCAGACTAATTAATTACTTGTATATAAGTATAAAATTCTTTCTCTATATTCAACAGAATTAATGCAGCCAGCTTAAAATCGGTCCAATTTAAAATTTTGTTTTTATTAAGATAAAAAACCTCTAAGAATACCATCATAGAATTTGTTTTACTACTTTAAAAAAACATTACATTTTTTGTACATTCGTACAGAACAGTTCAAACAAGGACATTTCATATGGAGGAGATAATGAACTATAAACTTTTAGAGATCTCATAGTAAAATATAAATGTCCTCTTGATTTTTTTCTTTAGGATGTTTTTACAATACTTTTAAATTATTAATATTATATATTTAAAAAAACACATTGTGGAAAACAATAACAAAATCAATTTTATATAAAATGTTATTTTAATCAATTAAAATAAAAACAGTTTCAAAATTCTTTAAATTTGTTTTGTTATAACAAATGAAAGTAACCCTAAATATATAACTAAAATTTAGTTATGTATCATATAATTGTAAAGGTTTATAAACTCATCAAATAGACCATAATATATATATATTTTTTTTTTTAACAGATCATGAACCTAACCTAAAAATGTGACATTACTGAAACCTATAACATAAAAAATAAAAGTCTAATTAAAATTAACTTAACACTACAGTAATTAATAATGAAATTTACTTTATACGTTAGTACCAATTAAGCCAGTAAAATTAATTTCAATTTAAGTTTGTTTTTCATTATGTTAACATCTCCTTCAATTGATTATTACGACTATTCAGTACAATTAATCCTTTAGTTAAAACTAATTTAAGTGTTAATTATCTTGCAAGAAGTTTTATTTGTATAAAAATTCTGAACTAGAACTTTTATTTTCAGCCAAGTTTTACTTTGAAATGTGTTTGGGCATTGAGACATCAACTGATCACATTCGTGTTTTTTGGGTGGTTTGCATTTTTTTATATGAGTTTTGAAAAAATTGAAAACGATATTTTTTTCTTCTTCAGTCCATTTAGAAAATATTCTTTTTTCCCCTTTCTTTTGGGTTGCAATATTCTTGTTCATCTGAAGGTGTGAACTAGATGATGGTTTATTTTACTCAATTAGATCATTTAAAGGTAATACATCTGTATTATCTTCATTTGATGTTTGACTGTTTTTATCATCTTCATTTCCATCAACAGTTTGTAGTAAATCTTCGTCAATATTTCCTTCTATTTCATCAAGCGATTTACCCTTATGGCTAGCTCCTTCACCGCTTTCCATTGCTAACAACAACTTAGCAATTTTGGCTATTTGGAAAACATCGTCCGGTAGCCTATATTCGCTTCGATGGATTGAGGATGTATGGCCCATAAAAGTAGCTAGCTGCTCTATATCTTGGTCATTCAATTGAAATAACTGAGAGATTGTTGCTAAATGTTTTCTAAGTGTTCTTGAAGATATCGCTTCCGGATGTTTCAGCTTTGCCATTTTTGCGTGTTTCTGCAATACCTTGTAGCCGATTGGTATATTAGTATTTATATTAGCAAAAATAAATATGCTTTCGGATGGAACAAATCTTTTTCTTGATTTAATTAACAGATCTATATGTTGTTGCACGTCAAAGCTAAATAAAACAGGGGTCACCTTCCTTTTTCCCTGAATGACAACACGTTTGAATTTTTGTATAAGCATCATTTCAATTGGCCTTATTACGTCCTTGAATTCTTCATAAATTTGATTATCTGCAGTTTTCTCGTATAGATTTAGAGGAAGCCTTTGAAGTTCCCCTACTCGTTTTCTGCACATTATGTAATCTCAACCAATTTTCGGAAAGCATGTGCATTACACTCATTACTGTTTAACAATAACGCTGCCTCACTGCCTTCTTTTATAAGGTATTCTCTAAATAATTTGATATTACTTGCTAGTGGAACAATTGTAATTTTATTCATGTTATTAAAATGAAGATTGTTCGCAGCTTGGTGTGATATTTCGAACTTCAAATTCGACTTTAATAAAAGAATAGTTGTACGAAGCTCGGCTTCAGCCTCAGATGCAGATTTACCTTCAAAGCTGTATTTCTTCTTTATTGCATAAGTAATTCCAATTTCACAACATTCTTTTAAAGAAGTGCTTATATTCATAGCGAAGGAGGGCGCATTATATTTATCTGTTTCAGCATCATAGCTAGCACATACTTTTACCTTTTCAACAAAAATATCGAAATATTCCTGTTTTAAAACCTGTAAAAGATTTGATATTTTTGGTTGTATCTTTTTCACTTCTAACAAAACTTTAGCCAACTCTCTCATTTTCCTGGAAGTTACGTTAATTTGATGTTTATCTCTGTGGGTTAAAAGATAACGTGATCCGTATGAGCATATTAAGGGATCTTTATTTGCAGTTAAAGATATTAAATCTGCTCTCATTCTTGGAAAAACTGTTTCGTACAGTTTTGAATGACATTTCATTTCTTTCAAAAGATAATTTTGTCCCAAAATCTGTGTAGGATAATGGTTCTAGGATTTTGAGAACATTTTTTTCTATGTCTCCAAAGTTGTTTTCTGGAATAAAATCCAAGACAATATGTACAAAGCAATACCGATGTGTTTGATAAAATTGAAGTTCTTACAGCTTTTACAGTATTTACAGTACTATATTGATCGTTAATCGTGGTAATTCTTTGTTCGCATCGCTCACGATATCTCGAAATTAGGTTATACTCAGTGACATAATAATTTTAATTGGTCGAAGATGACCCAACAAAGTCCGCCAAGCTATTTTGAAATTTTCCGTTGACGTTCACGGGATATTCCAAATTTGAATTGGCCGAAGATGACCCAACAAAGTCCGCCAAGCTATTTTGAAACTTCCCGTTGACGTTCACGGGAGATTCCAAATTTGAACTGGCCGAAGATGACCCAACAAAGTCCGCCAAGCTATACTGAAACTTCCCGTTGACGTTCACGGGAGATTCAAAATTTGAATTGGCCGAAGATGACCCATCAAAGTCCGCCAAGCTATTTTGATACTTCCCGTTGACGTTCACGAGAATTCCAAATTTGAATTGGCCGAAGATGACCCAACAAAGTCCGCCAAGCTATTTTGAAACTTCCCGTTGACGTTCACGGGAGATTCCTAATTTGAATTGGCTGTAGATGACCCAACAAAGTCCGCCAAGCTATTTTGAAATTTACCGTTGACGTCCTTTGGAGATTCCAAATTTGAATTGGCCGAAGATGACCCAACAAAGTCCACCAAGCTATTTGAAATTTTCCGTTGACGTTCACGGGAGATTCCAAATTTGAATTGGCCGAAGATGACCCAACGAAGTCCGCCAAGCTATTTTGAAACTTCCCGTTGACGTTCACGGGAGATTCCAAATTTGAATTGGCCGAAGATGACCCAACAAAGTCCACCAAGCTAATTTGAAACTTCCCGTTGACGTTCACGGGAGATTCCAAATTTGAATTGGCCGAAGATGACCCAACAAAGACCGCCAAGCTATTTTGATACTTCCCGTTGACGTTCACGGGAGATTCCAAATTTGAATTGGCCGAAGATGTACTTCAAAGTCCGCCAAGCTATTTTAAACTTCCCGTTGACGTTCACGGGAGATTCCAAATCTGAATTGGCCGAAAATGACCCAACAAAGTCCGATAAGGTATTTTGAAATTTTCCGTTGACGTTCACGGGAGATTCCAAATTTGAATTGGCCGAAGATGACCCAACAAAGACCGCCAAGCTATTTTGATACTTCCCGTTGACGTTCACGGGAGATTCCAAATTTGAATTGGCCGAAGATGACCCAACAAAGACCGCCAAGCTATTTTGATACTTCCCGTTGACGCTCACGGGAGATTCCAAATTTGAATTGGTCGAAGATGACCCAACAAAGTCCGCCAAGCTATTTTGAAACTTCCTGTTGTCGTTCACGGGAGATTCCAAATTTGAATTGGCCGAAGATGACCCAACAAAGTCCGCCAAGATATTTTGAAACTTCCCGTTGACGTTCACGGGAGATTCCAAATCTGAATTGGCCGAAAATGACCCAACAAAGTCCGATAAGCTATTTTGAAATTTTCCGTTGACGTTCACGGGAGATTCCAAATTTGAATTGGCCGAAGATGACCCAACAAAGTCCGCCAAGCTATTTTGAAACTTCCCGTTGACGTTCACGGGAGATTCCTAATTTGAATTGGCCGTAGATTACCCAACAAAGTCCGCCAAGCTATTTTGAAATTTACCGTTAACGTCCTTTGGAGATTCCAAATTTGACTTGGCCGAAGATGACCCAACAAAGTCCGCCAAGCTATTTGAAATTTTCCGTTGACGTTGACGGGAGATTCCAAATTTGAATTGGCCGAAGATGACCCAACAAAGTCCGCCAAGCTATTTTGAAATTTACCGTTGACGTCCTTTGGAGATTCCAAATTTGACTTGGCCGAAGATGACCCAACAAAGTCCGAAAAGCTATTTGAATTTTTCCTTTGACGTTGACGGGAGATTCCAAATTTGAATTGGCCGAAGATGACCCAACAAAGTCCGCCAAGCTATTTTGAAATTTACCGTTGACGTCCTTTGGAGATTCTAAATTTGAATTGGCCGAAGATGACCCAACAAAGTCCGCCAAGCTATTTTGATACTTCCCGTTGACGTTCACGGGAGATTCCAAATTTGAATTAGCCGAAGATGACCCAACAAAGTCCGCCATACTATTTTGAAACTTCCCGTTGACGTTCACGAGAGATTCCAAATTTGAATTGGCTGAAGATGACCCAACAAAGTCCGCCAAGCTATACTGAAACTTCCCGTTGACGTTCACGGGAGATTCCAAATTTGAATTGGCCGAAGATGACCCAACAACGTCCGCCAAGCTATTTTGAAACTTCCCGTTGACATTCACGGGAGATTCCGAATTTGAATTGGCAGAAGATGACCCAACAAAGTCCGCCAAGCTATTTTGAAACTTCCCGTTGAAGTTCACGGGAGATTCCAAATTTGAATTGGCCGAAGATGACCCAACAAAGTCCGCCAAGCTATTTTGAATCTTCCCGTTGACATTCACGGGAGATTCCAAATCTGAATTGGCCGAAAATGACCAACAAAGTCCGATAAGCTATTTTGAAATTTTCCGTTGACGTTAACGGGAGATTCCAAATTTGAATTGGCCGAAGATGACCCAAAAGAATCCGCCAAGATATTTTGAAACTTCCCGTTGACGTTCTAGGGAGATTCCAAATCTGAATTGGCCGAAAATGACCCAACAAAGACCGCCAAGCTATTTTGATACTTCCCGTTGACGTTCCCGGGATATTCCAAATTTGAATTGGCCGAAGATGACCTTCAAAGTCCGCCAAGCTATTTTGAAAATTCCCGTTGACGTTCACGGGAGATTCCAAATCTGAATTGGCCGAAAATGACCCAACAAAGTCCGATAAGGTATTTTGAAATTTTCCGTTGACGTTCACGGGAGATTCCAAATTTGAATTGGCCGAAGATGACCCAACAAAGTCTGCCAAGCTATTTTGAAACTTCCCGTTGACGTTCACGGCAGATTCCAAATTTAAATTGGCCGAAGATGACCCTACAAAGTCCGCCAAGCTATACTGAAACTTCCCGTTGACGTTCACGGGAGATTCCAAATTTGAATTGGCCGAAGATAACCCAACAAAGACCGCCAAGCTATTTTGATACTTCCCGTTGACGTTCACGGGAGAGTCCAAATTTGAATAGGCCGAAGATGACCTTCAAAGTCCGCCAAGCTATTTGAAATTTTCCGTTGACGTTCAGGGAGATTCCAAATTTTAATTGGCCGAAGATGACCCAACAAAGTCCGCCAAGCTATTTGAAATTTTCCGTTGACGTTTACGGGAGTTTCCAAACTTGAATTGGCCGAAGATGACCCAACAAAGTATGCCAAGCTATTTTGAGACTTCCCGTTGAAGTTCACGGGAGATTCCAAATTTGAATTGGCCGAAGATGACCCAACAAAGTCCGCCAAGCTATTTTGAAATTTACCGTTAACGTCCTTTGGAGATTCCAAATTTGAATTGGCCGAAGATGACCCAACAAAGTCCGCCAAGCTATTTTAAAACTTCCCCTTGAAGTTCACGGGAGATTCCAAATTTGAATTGGCCGAAGATGACCCAACAAAGTCCGCCAAGCTATACTGAAACTTCCAGTTGACGTTCACGGGGGATTCCAAATTTGAATTAGCCGAAGATGACCCAACATAGTCCGCCAAGCTAATTTGAAACTTCCCGTTGACGTTCACGGGAGATTCCAAATTTGAATTGGCCGAAGATGACCCAACAAAGTCCGCCAAGCTATTTTGAAACTTCCCGTTGACGTTCACGGGAAATTTCAAATCTGAATTGGCCGAAAATGACCCAACAAAGTCTACCAAGCTATTTTGAAATTTTCCGTTGTCGTTCACGGGAGATTCCAAATTTGAATTGGCCGTAGATGACCCAACAAAGTCCGCCAAGCTATTTTGAAATTTACCGTTGACGTCCTTTGGAGATTCCAAATTTGAATTGGCCGAAGATGACCCAACAAATTCCGCCAAGCTATTTTGAAACTTACCGTTGACGTTCACGGGAAATTCCAAATTTGAATTGGCCGAAGATGACCCAACAAAGTCCGCCAAGCTATTATGAAACTTCCCGTTGACGTTCACGGGAGATTCCAAATTTGAATTGGCCGAAGATGACCCAACAAAGTCCGCCAAGCTATTTTGAATCTTCCCGTTGACGTTCACGGGAGATTCCAAATTTGAATTGGCCAAAGATGACCCAACAAAGTCCGCCAAGCTATTTTGAAACTTCCCGTTGACGTTCACGGGAGATTCCAAATTTGAATTGGCTGAAGATGACCCAACAAAGTCCGCCAAGCTATTTTGAAACTTCCCGTTGACGTTCACGGGAGGTTCCAAATCTGAATTGGCCGAAGATGACCCAACAAAGTTTGCCAAGCTATTTTGAATCTTTCCGTTGACGTTCACGGGAGATTCCAAATCTGAATTGGCCGAAAATGACCAACAAAGTCCGATAAGCTATTTTGAAATTTTCCGTCTACGTTCACGGGAGATTCCTAATTTGAATTGGCCGAAGATGACCCAACAAAGTCCGTCAAGCTATTTTGAAACTTCCCGTTGAATTGGAATCTCCCTGAACGTCAACGGAAAATTTCAAATAGCTTGGCGGACTTTGAAGGTCATCTTCGGCCTATTCAAATTTGGACTCTCCCGTGAACGCCAACGGGAAGTATCAAAATAGCTTGGCGGACTTTGTTGGGTCATCTTCGGCCAATTCAAATTTGGAATCTCCCGTGAACGTCAACGGGAAGTTTCAGTATAGCTTGGCGGACTTTGTTGGGTCATCTTCGGCCAATTCAAATTTGGAATCTGCCGTGAACGTCAACGGGAAGTTTCAAAATAGCTTGGCAGACTTTGTTGGGTCTTCTTCGGCCAATTCAAATTTGGAATCTCCCGTGAACGTCAACGAAAAAATTCAAAATACCTTATCGGACTTTGTTGGGTTATTTTCGGCCAATTCAGATTTGGAATCTCCCGTGAACGTCAACGGGAAGTTTCAAAATAGCTTATCGGACTATGAAGGTCATTTTCGGCCAATTCAAATTTGGAATCTCCCGGGAACGTCAACGGGATGTATCAAATTAGCTTGGCGGTCTTTGTTGGGTCATTTTCGGCCAATTCAGATTTGGAATCTCCCGTGAACGTCAACGGGAGGTAACAAAATAGCTTGGCGGACTTTGTTGGGTCATCTTCGGCCAATTCAGATTTGAAACCTCCCGTGAACGTCAACGGAAAATTTCAAATAGCTTGGCGGACTTTGTTGGGTCATCTTCGGCCAATTCAGATTTGAAACCTCCCGTGAACGACAACGGAAAATTTCAAAATACCTTATCGGACTTTGTTGGGTCATTTTCGGCCAATTCAGATTTGGAACCTCCCGTAACGTCAACGGGAAGTTTCAAAATAGCTTGGCGGTATTTGTTGGGTCATCTTCAGCCAATTCAAATTTGGAATCTCCCGTGAACGTCAACGGGAAGTTTCAAAATAGCTTGGCGGACTTTGTTGGGTCATCTTCAGCCAATTCAAATTTGGAATCTCCCGTGAACGTCAACGGGAAGTTTCAAAATAGCTTGGCGGACTTTGTTGGGTCATCTTCGGCAAATTCAAATTTAGAATCTCCCGTGAACGTCAACGGGAAGTTTCAAAATAGCTTGGCGGACTTTGTTGGGTCATCTTCGGCCAATTCAAATTTGGAATTTCCCGTGAACGTCAACGGTAAGTTTCAAAATAGCTTGGCGGACTTTGTTGGGTCATCTTCGGCCAATTCAAATTTGGAATTTCCCGTGAACGTCAACGGGAAGTTTCAAAATAGCTTGGCGGACTTTGTTGGGTCTTCTTCGGCCAATTCAAATTTGGAATCTCCCGTGAACTTCAACGGGAAGTTTTAAAATAGCTTGGCGGACTTTGTTGGGTCATCTTCGGCCAATTCAAATTTGGAATCTCCAAAGGACGTTAACGGTAAATTTCAAAATAGCTTGGCGGACTTTGTTGGGTCATCTTCGGCCAATTCAAATTTGGAATCTCCCGTGAACTTCAACGGGAAGTCTCAAAATAGCTTGGCGGACTTTGTTGGGTCATCTTCGGCCAATTCAAATTTGGAATCTCCCGTGATCGTCAACGGTAAATTTCAAATAGCTTGGCGGACTTTGTTGGGTCATCTTCGGCCAATTAAAATTTGGAATCTCCCGTGAACGTCAACGGAAAATTTCAAATAGCTTGGCGGACTTTGTTGGGATTTGGAACCTCCCGTGAACGTCAACGGAAAATTTCAAATAACTTGACGGACTTTGTTGGGTCATCTTCGGCCAATTCAGATTTGGAACCTCCCGTGAACGTCAACGGGAAGTTTCAAAATAGCTTGGCGGACTTTGTTGGGTCATCTTCAGCCAATTCAAATTTGGAATCTCCCGTGAACGTCAACGGGATGTTTCAAAATAGCTTGGCGGACTTTGTTGGGTCATCTTCGGCCAATTCATATTTGGAATCTCCCGTGAACGTCAACGGGAAGTTTCAAAATAGCTTGGCGGACTTTGCTGGGTCATCTTCGGCCAATTCAAATTTGGAATCTCCCGTGAACGTCAACGGGAGGTAACAAAATAGCTTGGCGGACTTTGTTGGGTCATCTTCGGCCAATTCAAATTTGGAATCTCCCGTGAACTTCAACGGGAAGTTTTAAAATAGCTTGGCGGACTTTGTTGGGTCATCTTCGGCCAATTCAAATTTGGAATCTCCAAAGGACGTTAACGGTAAATTTCAAAATAGCTTGGCGGACTTTGTTGGTTCATCTTCGGCCAATTCAAATTTGGAATCTCCCGTGTTCTTCAACGGGAAGTCTCAAAATAGCTTGGCGGACTTTGTTGGGTCATCTTCGGCCAATTCAAATTTGGAATCTCCCGTGATCGTCAACGGAAAATTTCAAATAGCTTGGCGGACTTTGTTGGGTCATCTTCGGCCAATTCAGATTTGGAACTTCCCGTGAACGTCAACGGGAAGTTTCAAAATAGCTTGGCGGACTTTGTTGGGTCATCTTCAGCCAATTCAAATTTGGAATATCCCGTGAACGTCAACGGGAAGTTACAAAATAGCTTGGCGGACTTTGTTGGGTCATCTTCGGCCAATTAAAATTTGGAATCTCCCGTGAACGTCAACGGGAAGTTTCAAAATAGCTTGGCGGACTTTGTTGGGTCATCTTCGGCCAATTCAAATTTGGAATCTCCCGTGATCGTCAACGGAAAATTTCAAATAGCTTGGCGGACTTTGTTGGGTCATCTTCGGCCAATTAAAATATGGAATCTCCCGTGAACGTCAACGGAAAATTTCAAATAGCTTGGCGGACTTTGTTGGGTCATCTTCGGCCAATTCAGATTTGGAACCTCCCGTGAACGTCAACGGAAAATTTCAAATAACTTGGCGGATTTTGTTGGGTCATCTTCGGCCAATTCAGATTTGGAACCTCCCGTGAAGGTCAACGGGAAGTTTCAAAATAGCTTGGCGGACTTTGTTGGGTCATCTTCAGCCAATTCAAATTTGGAATCTCCCGTGAACGTCAACGGGAAGTTTCAAAATAGCTTGGCGGACTTTGTTGGGTCATCTTCGGCCAATTCATATTTGGAATCTCCCGTGAACGAACGGGAAGTTTCAAAATAGCTTGGCGGACTTTGTTGGGTCATCTTCGGCCAATTCAAATTTGGAATCTCCCGTGAACGTCAACGGGAGGTATCAAAATAGCTTGGCGGACTTTGTTGAGTCATCTTCGGCCAATTCAAATATGGAAGTCCCGTGAACTTCAACGGGAAGTTTTAAAATAGCTTGGCGGACTTTGTTGGGTCATCTTCGGCCAATTCAAATTTGGATACTCCAAAAGACGTTAACGGTAAATTTCAAATAACTTGGCGGACTTTGTTGGGTCATCTTCGGCCAATTCAGATTTGGAACCTCCCGTGAACGTCAACGGAAAATTTCAAATAGCTAGGCGGACTTTGTTGGGTCATCTTCGGCCAATTCAGATTTGGAACTTCCCGTGAACGTCAACGGGAATTTTCAAAATAGCTTGGCGGACTTTGTTGGGTCATCTTCAGCCAATTCAAATTTGGAATCTCCCGTGAACGTCAACGGGAAGTTTCAAAATAGCTTGGCGGACTTTGTTGGGTCATCTTCGGCCAATTAAAATTTGGAATCTCCCGTGAACGTCAACGGGAAGTTTCAAAATAGCTTGGCGGACTTTGTTGGGTCATCTTCGGCCAATTCAAATTTGGAATCTCCCGTGAACGTCAACGGGAGGTATCAAAATAGCTTGGCGGACTTTGTTGGGTCATCTTTGGCCAATTAAAATTTGGAATCTCCAAAGGACGTTAACGGTAAATTTCAAAATAGCTTGGCGGACTTTGTTTCGTCGTCTTCGGCCAATTCAAATTTGGAATCTCCCGTGAACTTCAAAGGGAAGTCTCAAAATAGCTTGGCGGACTTTGTTGGGTCATCTTCGGCCAATTCAAATTTGGAATCTCCCGTGATCGTCAACGGAAAATTTCAAATAGCTTGGCGGACTTTTTTGGGTCATCTTCGGCCAATTCAAATTTGGAATCTCCCGTGAACGTCAACGGGAAGTTTTAAAATAGCTTGGCGGACTTTGTTGGGTCATCTTCGGCCAATTCAAATTTGAAATCTCCCGTGAACGTCAACGGGAAGTTTCAAAATAGCTTGGCGGACTTTGTTGGGTCATCTTCGGCCAATTCAAATTTGGAATCTCCAAAGGGCGTTAACGGTAAATTTCAAAATAGCTTGGCGGACTTTGTTGGGTCATCTTCGGCCAATTCAAATTTGGAATCTCCCGTGAACTTCAACGGGAAGTCTCAAAATAGCTTGGCGGACTTTGTTAGGTCATCTTCGGCCAATTCAAATTTGGAATCTCCCGTGATCGTCAACGGAAAATTTCAAATAGCTTGGCGGACTTTGTTGGTCATCTTCGGCCAATTAAAATTTGGAATCTCCCGTGAACGTCAACGGAAAATTTTAAATAGCTTGGCGGACTTTGTTGGGTCATCTTCGGCCAATTCAGATTTGGAACCTCCCGTGAACGTCAACGGGAGGTATCAAAATAGCTTGGCGGACTTTGTTGGGTCATCTTCGGCCAATTCAAATTTGGAATCTCCCGTGAACTTCAACGGGAAGTTTTAAAATAGCTTGGCGGACTTTGTTGGGTCATCTTCGGCCAATTCAAATTTGGAATCTCCAAAGGACGTTAACGGTAAATTTCAAAATAGCTTGGCGGACTTTGTTGGGTCATCTTCGGCCAATTCAAATTTGGAATCTCCCGTGAACTTCAACGGGAAGTCTCAAAATAGCTTGGCGGACTTTGTTGGGTCATCTTCGGCCAATTCAAATTTGGAATCTCCCGTGAACTTCAACGGGAAGTTTTAAAATAGCTTGGCGGACTTTGTTGGGTCATCTTCGGCCAATTCAAATTTGGAATTCTTAAAGGACGTTAACGGTAAATTTCAAAATAGCTTGGCGGACTTTGTTGGGTCATCTTCGGCCAATTCAAATTTGGAATCTCCCGTGAACTTCAACGGGAAGTCTCAAAATAGCTTTTCGGACTTTGTTGGGTCATCTTCGGCCAATTCAAATTTGGAATCTCCCGTGAACGTCAACGGGAAGTTTCAAAATAGCTTGGCGGACTTTGTTGGGTCATCTTCGGCCAATTCAAATTTGGAATCTCCCGTGAACGTCAACGGGAGGTATCAAAATAGCTTGGCGGACTTTGTTGGGTCATCTTTGGCCAATTCAAATTTGGAATCTCCAAAGGACGTTAACGGAAAATTTCAAATAGCTTGGCGGACTTTGTTGGGTCATCTTCGGCCAATTAAAATTTGGAATCTCACGTGAACGTCAACGGAAAATTTCAAATAACTTGGCGGACTTTGTTGGGTCATCTTCGGCCAATTCAGATTTGGAACCTCCCGTGAACGTCAACGGAAAATTTCAAATAGCTAGGCGGACTTTGTTGGGTCATCTTCGGCCAATTCAGATTTGGAACTTCCCGTGAACGTCAACGGGAAGTTTCCAAATAGCTTGGCGGACATTGTTGGGTCATCTTCAGCCAATTCAAATTTGGAATCTCCCGTGAACGTCAACGGGAAGTTTCAAAATAGCTTGGCGGACTTTGTTGGGTCATCTTCGGCCAATTAAAATTTGGAATCTCGCGTGAACGTCAACGGGAAGTTTCAAAATAGCTTGGCGGACTTTGTTGGGTCATCTTCGGCCAATTCAAATTTGGAATCTCCCGTGAACGTCAACGGGAGGTATCAAAATAGCTTGGCGGACTTTGTTGGGTCATCTTTGGCCAATTCAAATTTGGAATCTCCAAAGGACGTTAACGGTAAATTTCAAAATAGCTTGGCGGACTTTGTTGGGTCATCTTCGGCCAATTCAAATTTGGAATCTCCCGTGAACTTCAACGGGAAGTCTCAAAATAGCTTGGCGGACTTTGTTGGGTCATCTTCGGCCAATTCAAATTTGGAATCTCCCGTGATCGTCAACATAAAATTTCAAATAGCTTGGCGGACTTTGTTGGGTCATCTTCGGCCAATTCAAATTTGGAATCTCCCGTGAACGTCAACGGGAAGTTTTAAAATAGCTTGGCGGACTTTGTTGGGTCATCTTCGGCCAATTCAAATTTGGAATCTCCCGTGAACGTCAACGGGAAGTTTCAAAATAGCTTGGCGGACTTTGTTGGGTCATCTTCGGCCAATTTAAATTTGGAATCTCCCGTGAACGTCAACGGAAAATTTCAAAATAGCTTGGCGGACTTTGTTGGGTCATTTTCGGCCAATTCAGATTTGGAATCTCCCGTGAACGTCAACGGGAAGTTTCAAAATAGCTTGGCGGAATTTGTTGGGTCATCTTCGGCCAATTCAAATTTGGAATCTCCAAAGGACGTTAACGTTAATTTCAAAATAGCTTGGCGGACTTTGTTGGGTCATCTTCGGCCAATTCAAATTTGGAATCTCCCGTGAACTTCAACGGGAAGTCTCAAAATACCTTGGCGGACTTTGTTGGGTCATCTTCGGCCAATTCAAATTTGGAATCTCCCGTGATCGTCAACGGAAAATTTCAAATAGCTTGGCGGACTTTGTTGGGTCATCTTCGGCCAATTCAAATTTGGAATCTCCCGTGAACGTCAACGGAAAATTTTAAATAGCTTGGCGGACTTTGTTGGGTCATCTTCGGCTAATTCAGATTTGGAACCTCCCGTGAACGTCAACGGGAGGTATCAAAATAGCTTGGCGGACTTTGTTGGGTCATCTTCGGCCAATTCAAATTTGGAATCTCCCGTGAACTTCAACGGGAAGTTTTAAAATATCTTGGCGGACTTTGTTGGGTCATCTTCGGCCAATTCAAATTTGGAATCTCCAAAGGACGTTAACGGTAAATTTCAAAATAGCTTGGCGGACTTCGTTGGGTCATCTTCGGCCAATTCAAATTTGGAATCTCCCGTGAACTTCAACGGGAAGTCTCAAACTAGCTTGGCGGACTTTGTTGGGTCATCTTCGGCCAATTCAAATTTGGAATCTCCCGTGAACTTCAACGGGAAGTTTTAAAATAGCTTGGCGGACTTTGTTGGGTCATCTTCGGCCAATTCAAATTTGGAATCTCCAAAGGACGTTAACGGTAAATTTCAAAATAGCTTGGCGGACTTTGTTGGGTCATCTTCGGCCAATTCAAATTTGGAATCTCCCGTGAACTTCAACGGGAAGTCTCAAAATAGCTTGGCGGACTTTGTTGGGTCATCTTCGGCCAATTCAGATTTGGAACTTCCCGTGAACGTCAACGGGAAGTTTCAAAATAGCTTGGCGGACTTTGTTGGGTCATCTTCAGCCAATTCAAATTTGGAATCTCCCGTGAACGTCAACGGGAAGTTTCAAAATAGCTTGGCGGATTTTGTTGGGTCATCTTCGGCCAATTAACATTTGGAATCTCGCGTGAACGTCAACGGGAAGTTTCAAAATAGCTTGGCGGACTTTGTTGGGTCATCTTCGGCCAATTCAAATTTGGAATCTCCCGTGAACGTCAACGGGAGGTATCAAAATAGCTTGGCGGACTTTGTTGGGTCATCTTTGGCCAATTCAAATTTGGAATCTCCAAAGGACGTTAACGGTAAATTTCAAAATAGCTTGGCGGACTTTGTTTGGTCGTCTTCGGCCAATTCAAATTTGGAATCTCCCGTGAACTTCAACGGGAAGTCACAAAATAGCTTGGCGGACTTTGTTGGGTCATCTTCGGCCAATTCAAATTTGGAATCTCCAGTGATCGTCAACGGAAAATTTCAAATAGCTTGGCGGACTTTGTTGGGTCATCTTCGGCCAATTCAAATTTGGAATCTCCCGTGAACGTCAACGGGAAGTTTTAAAATAGCTTGGCGGACTTTGTTGGGTCATCTTCGGCCAATTCAAATTTGGAATCTCCCGTGAACGTCAACGGGAAGTTTCAAAATAGCTTGGCGGACATTGTTGGGTCATCTTCGGCCAATTCAAATTTGGAATCTCCCGTGAACGTCAACGGAAAATTTCAAAATAGCTTGGCGGACTTTGTTGGGTCATTTTCGGCCAATTCAGATTTGGAATCTCCCGTGAACGTCAACGGGAAGTTTCAAAATAGCTTGGCGGACTTTGTTGGGTCATCTTCGGCCAATTCAAATTTGGAATCTCCAAAGGACGTTAACGGTAAATTTCAAAATATCTTGGCGGACTTTGTTGGGTCATCTTCGGCCAATTCAAATTTGGAATCTCCCGTGAACTTCAACGGGAAGTCTCAAAATAGCTTGGCGGACTTTGTTGGGTCATCTTCGGTCAATTCAAATTTGGAATCTCCCGTGATCGTCAACGGAAAATTTCAAATAGCTTGGCGGACTTTGTTGGGTCATCTTCGGCCAATTAAAATTTGGAATCTCCCGTGAACGTCAACGGAAAATTTCAAATAGCTTGGCGGACTTTGTTGGGTCATCTTCGGCCAATTCAGATTTGGAACCTCCCGTGAACGTCAACGGAAAATTTCAAAATAGCTTGGCGGACTTTGTTGGGTCATCTTCGGCCAATTCAAATTTCGAATCTCCCGTGAACGTCAACGGGAAGTATCAAAATAGCTTGGCGGACTTTGTTGGGTCATCTTCGGCCAATTCAAATTTGGAATCTCCAAAGGACGTCAACGGTAAATTTCAAAATAGCTTCGCGGACTTTGTTCGGTCATCTACGTACAATTCAAATTAGGAATCTCCCGTGAACGTCAACGGGAAGTTTCAAAATAGCTTGGCGGACTTTGTATTGTTATCTTCGGCCAATTCAAAATTGGAATCTCCCGTGAACGACAACGGAAAATTTCAAAATAGCTTGGCGGACATTGTTGGGTCATCTTTGGCCAATTCAAATTTGGAATCTCCAAAGGACGTTAACGGTAAATTTCAAAATAGCTTGGCGGACTTTGTTTCGTCGTCTTCGGCCAATTCAAATTTGGAATTTCCCGTGAACGTCAACGGGAAGTTTCAAAATAGCTTGGCGGACTTTGTTGGGTCTTCTTCGGCCAATTCAAATTTGGAATCTCCCGTGAACTTCAACGGGAAGTTTTAAAATAGCTTGGCGGACTTTGTTGGGTCATCTTCGGCCAATTCAAATTTGGAATCTCCAAAGGACGTTAACGGTAAATTTCAAAATAGCTTGGCGGACTTTGTTGGGTCATCTTCGGCCAATTCAAATTTGGAATCTCCCGTGATCTTCAACGGGAAGTCTCAAAATAGCTTGGCGGACTTTGTTGGGTCATCTTCGGCCAATTCAAATTTGGAATCTCCCGTGATCGTCAACGGTAAATTTCAAATAGCTTGGCGGACTTTGTTGGGTCATCTTCGGCCAATTCAAATTTGGAATCTCCCGTGAACGTCAACGGAAAATTTCAAAATAGCTTGGCGGACTTTGTTGGGTCATTTTCGGCCAATTCAGATTTGGAATCTCCCGTGAACGTCAACGGGAAGTTTCAAAATAGCTTGGCGGACTTTGTTGGGTCATCTTCGGCCAATTCAAATTTGGAATCTCCAAAGGACGTTAACGGTAAATTTCAAAATATCTTGGCGGACTTTGTTGGGTCATCTTCGGCCAATTCAAATTTGGAATCTCCCGTGAACTTCAACGGGAAGTCTCAAAATAGCTTGGCGGACTTTGTTGGGTCATCTTCGGTCAATTCAAATTTGGAATCTCCCGTGATCGTCAACGGAAAATTTCAAATAGCTTGGCGGACTTTGTTGGGTCATCTTCGGCCAATTAAAATTTGGAATCTCCCGTGAACGTCAACGGAAAATTTCAAATAGCTTGGCGGACTTTGTTGGGTCATCTTCGGCCAATTCAGATTTGGAACCTCCCGTGAACGTCAACGGAAAATTTCAAAATAGCTTGGCGGACTTTGTTGGGTCATCTTCGGCCAATTCAAATTTCGAATCTCCCGTGAACGTCAACGGGAAGTATCAAAATAGCTTGGCGGACTTTGTTGGGTCATCTTCGGCCAATTCAAATTTGGAATCTCCAAAGGACGTCAACGGTAAATTTCAAAATAGCTTCGCGGACTTTGTTGGGTCATCTACGTACAATTCAAATTAGGAATCTCCCGTGAACGTCAACGGGAAGTTTCAAAATAGCTTGGCGGACTTTGTATTGTTATCTTCGGCCAATTCAAAATTGGAATCTCCCGTGAACGACAACGGAAAATTTCAAAATAGCTTGGCGGACATTGTTGGGTCATCTTTGGCCAATTCAAATTTGGAATCTCCAAAGGACGTTAACGGTAAATTTCAAAATAGCTTGGCGGACTTTGTTTGGTCGTCTTCGGCCAATTCAAATTTGGAATCTCCAGTGAACTTCAACGGGAAGTCTCAAAATAGCTTGGCGGACTTTGTTGGGTCATCTTCGGCCAATTCAAATTTGGAATCTCCCGTGATCGTCAACGGAAAATTTCAAATAGCTTGGCGGACTTTGTTGGGTCATCTTCGGCCAATTCAAATTTGGAATCTCCCGTGAACGTCAACGGGAAGTTTTAAAATAGCTTGGCGGACTTTGTTGGGTCATCTTCGGCCAATTCAAATTTAGAATCTCCCGTGAACGTCAACGGGAAGTTTCAAAATAGCTTGGCGGACTTTGTTGGGTCATCTTCGGCCAATTCAAATTTGGAATCTCCCGTGAACGTCAACGGAAAATTTCAAAATAGCTTGGCGGACTTTGTTGGGTCATTTCGGCCAATTCAGATTTGGAATCTCCCGTGTTCTTCAACGGGAAGTATCAAAATAGCTTGGCGGACTTTGTTGGGTCATCTTCGGCCAATTCAAATTTGGAATCTCCCGTGATCGTCAACGGAAAATTTCAAATAGCTTGGCGGACTTTGTTGGGTCATCTTCGGCCAATTCAGATTTGTAACTTCCCGTGAACGTCAACGGGAAGTTTCAAAATAGCTTGGCGGACTTTGTTGGGTCATCTTCAGCCAATTCAAATTTGGAATATCCCGTGAACGTCAACGGGAAGTTTCAAAATAGCTTGGCGGACTTTGTTGGGTCATCTTCGGCCAATTAAAATTTGGAATCTCCCGTGAACGTCAACGGGAAGTTTCAAAATAGCTTGGCGGACTTTGTTGGGTCATCTTCGGCCAATTCAAATTTGGAATCTCCCGTGATCGTCAACGGAAAATTTCAAATAGCTTGGCGGACTTTGTTGGGTCATCTTCGGCCAATTAAAATATGGAATCTCCCGTGAACGTCAACGGAAAATTTCAAATAGCTTGGCGGACTTTGTTGGGTCATCTTCGGCCAATTCAGATTTGGAACCTCCCGTGAACGTCAACGGAAAATTTCAAATAACTTGGCGGACTTTGTTGGGTCATCTTCGGCCAATTCAGATTTGGAACCACCCGTGAAGGTCAACGGAAAGTTTCAAAATAGCTTGGCGGACTTTGTTGGGTCATCTTCAGCCAATTCAAATTTGGAATCTCCCGTGAACGTCAACGGGAAGTTTCAAAATAGCTTGGCGGACTTTGTTGGGTCATCTTCGGCCAATTCATATTTGGAATCTCCCGTGAACGAACGGGAAGTTTCAAAATAGCTTGGCGGACTTTGTTGGGTCATCTTCGGCCAATTCAAATTTGGAATCTCCCGTGAACGTCAACGGGAGGTATCAAAATAGCTTGGCGGACTTTGTTGAGTCATCTTCGGCCAATTCAAATATGGAAGTCCCGTGAACTTCAACGGGAAGTTTTAAAATAGCTTGGCGGACTTTGTTGGGTCATCTTCGGCCAATTCAAATTTGGATACTCCAAAAGACGTTAACGGTAAATTTCAAATAACTTGGCGGACTTTGTTGGGTCATCTTCGGCCAATTCAGATTTGGAACCTCCCGTGAACGTCAACGGAAAATTTCAAATAGCTAGGCGGACTTTGTTGGGTCATCTTCGGCCAATTCAGATTTGGAACTTCCCGTGAACGTCAACGGGAAGTTTCAAAATAGCTTGGCGGACTTTGTTGGGTCATCTTCAGCCAATTCAAATTTGGAATCTCCCGTGAACGTCAACGGGAAGTTTCAAAATAGCTTGGCGGACTTTGTTGGGTCATCTTCGGCCAATTAAAATTTGGAATCTCCCGTGAACGTCAACGGGAAGTTTCAAAATAGCTTGGCGGACTTTGTTGGGTCATCTTCGGCCAATTCAAATTTGGAATCTCCCGTGAACGTCAACGGGAGGTATCAAAATAGCTTGGCGGACTTTGTTGGGTCATCTTTGGCCAATTAAAATTTGGAATCTCCAAAGGACGTTAACGGTAAATTTCAAAATAGCTTGGCGGACTTTGTTTCGTCGTCTTCGGCCAATTCAAATTTGGAATCTCCCGTGAACTTCAAAGGGAAGTCTCAAAATAGCTTGGCGGACTTTGTTGGGTCATCTTCGGCCAATTCAAATTTGGAATCTCCCGTGATCGTCAACGGAAAATTTCAAATAGCTTGGCGGACTTTGTTGGGTCATCTTCGGCCAATTCAAATTTGGAATCTCCCGTGAACGTCAACGGGAAGTTTTAAAATAGCTTGGCGGACTTTGTTGGGTCATCTTCGGCCAATTCAAATTTGGAATCTCCCGTGAACGTCAACGGGAAGTTTCAAAATAGCTTGGCGGACTTTGTTGGGTCATCTTCGGCCAATTCAAATTTGGAATCTCCAAAGGGCGTTAACGGTAAATTTCAAAATAGCTTGGCGGACTTTGTTGGGTCATCTTCGGCCAATTCAAATTTGGAATCTCCCGTGAACTTCAACGGGAAGTCTCAAAATAGCTTGGCGGACTTTGTTAGGTCATCTTCGGCCAATTCAAATTTGGAATCTCCCGTGATCGTCAACGGAAAATTTCAAATAGCTTGGCGGACTTTGTTGGTCATCTTCGGCCAATTAAAATTTGGAATCTCCCGTGAACGTCAACGGAAAATTTTAAATAGCTTGGCGGACTTTGTTGGGTCATCTTCGGTCAATTCAGATTTGGAACCTCCCGTGAACGTCAACGGGAGGTATCAAAATAGCTTGGCGGACTTTGTTGGGTCATCTTCGGCCAATTCAAATTTGGAATCTCCCGTGAACTTCAACGGGAAGTTTTAAAATAGCTTGGCGGACTTTGTTGGGTCATCTTCGGCCAATTCAAATTTGGAATCTCCAAAGGACGTTAACGGTAAATTTCAAAATAGCTTGGCGGACTTTGTTGGGTCATCTTCGGCCAATTCAAATTTGGAATCTCCCGTGAACTTCAACGGGAAGTCTCAAAATAGCTTGGCGGACTTTGTTGGGTCATCTTCGGCCAATTCAAATTTGGAATCTCCCGTGAACTTCAACGGGAAGTTTTAAAATAGCTTGGCGGACTTTGTTGGGTCATCTTCGGCCAATTCAAATTTGGAATTCTTAAAGGACGTTAACGGTAAATTTCAAAATAGCTTGGCGGACTTTGTTGGGTCATCTTCGGCCAATTCAAATTTGGAATCTCCCGTGAACTTCAACGGGAAGTCTCAAAATAGCTTTTCGGACTTTGTTGGGTCATCTTCGGCCAATTCAAATTTGGAATCTCCCGTGAACGTCAACGGGAAGTTTCAAAATAGCTTGGCGGACTTTGTTGGGTCATCTTCGGCCAATTCAAATTTGGAATCTCCCGTGAACGTCAACGGGAGGTATCAAAATAGCTTGGCGGACTTTGTTGGGTCATCTTTGGCCAATTCAAATTTGGAATCTCCAAAGGACGTTAACGGAAAATTTCAAATAGCTTGGCGGACTTTGTTGGGTCATCTTCGGCCAATTAAAATTTGGAATCTCACGTGAACGTCAACGGAAAATTTCAAATAACTTGGCGGACTTTGTTGGGTCATCTTCGGCCAATTCAGATTTGGAACCTCCCGTGAACGTCAACGGAAAATTTCAAATAGCTAGGCGGACTTTGTTGGGTCATCTTCGGCCAATTCAGATTTGGAACTTCCCGTGAACGTCAACGGGAAGTTTCCAAATAGCTTGGCGGACATTGTTGGGTCATCTTCAGCCAATTCAAATTTGGAATCTCCCGTGAACGTCAACGGGAAGTTTCAAAATAGCTTGGCGGACTTTGTTGGGTCATCTTCGGCCAATTAAAATTTGGAATCTCGCGTGAACGTCAACGGGAAGTTTCAAAATAGCTTGGCGGACTTTGTTGGGTCATCTTCGGCCAATTCAAATTTGGAATCTCCCGTGAACGTCAACGGGAGGTATCAAAATAGCTTGGCGGACTTTGTTGGGTCATCTTTGGCCAATTCAAATTTGGAATCTCCAAAGGACGTTAACGGTAAATTTCAAAATAGCTTGGCGGACTTTGTTGGGTCATCTTCGGCCAATTCAAATTTGGAATCTCCCGTGAACTTCAACGGGAAGTCTCAAAATAGCTTGGCGGACTTTGTTGGGTCATCTTCGGCCAATTCAAATTTGGAATCTCCCGTGATCGTCAACATAAAATTTCAAATAGCTTGGCGGACTTTGTTGGGTCATCTTCGGCCAATTCAAATTTGGAATCTCCCGTGAACGTCAACGGGAAGTTTTAAAATAGCTTGGCGGACTTTGTTGGGTCATCTTCGGCCAATTCAAATTTGGAATCTCCCGTGAACGTCAACGGGAAGTTTCAAAATAGCTTGGCGGACTTTGTTGGGTCATCTTCGGCCAATTCAAATTTGGAATCTCCCGTGAACGTCAACGGAAAATTTCAAAATAGCTTGGCGGACTTTGTTGGGTCATTTTCGGCCAATTCAGATTTGGAATCTCCCGTGAACGTCAACGGGAAGTTTCAAAATAGCTTGGCGGAATTTGTTGGGTCATCTTCGGCCAATTCAAATTTGGAATCTCCAAAGGACGTTAACGGTAAATTTCAAAATAGCTTGGCGGACTTTGTTGGGTCATCTTCGGCCAATTCAAATTTGGAATCTCCCGTGAACTTCAACGGGAAGTCTCAAAATAGCTTGGCGGACTTTGTTGGGTCATCTTCGGCCAATTCAAATTTGGAATCTCCCGTGATCGTCAACGGAAAATTTCAAATAGCTTGGCGGACTTTGTTGGGTCATCTTCGGCCAATTCAAATTTGGAATCTCCCGTGAACGTCAACGGAAAATTTTAAATAGCTTGGCGGACTTTGTTGGGTCATCTTCGGCTAATTCAGATTTGGAACCTCCCGTGAACGTCAACGGGAGGTATCAAAATAGCTTGGCGGACTTTGTTGGGTCATCTTCGGCCAATTCAAATTTGGAATCTCCCGTGAACTTCAACGGGAAGTTTTAAAATATCTTGGCGGACTTTGTTGGGTCATCTTCGGCCAATTCAAATTTGGAATCTCCCGTGAACTTCAACGGGAAGTCTCAAACTAGCTTGGCGGACTTTGTTGGGTCATCTTCGGCCAATTCAAATTTGGAATCTCCCGTGAACTTCAACGGGAAGTTTTAAAATAGCTTGGCGGACTTTGTTGGGTCATCTTCGGCCAATTCAAATTTGGAATCTCCAAAGGACGTTAACGGTAAATTTCAAAATAGCTTGGCGGACTTTGTTGTGTCATCTTCGGCCAATTCAAATTTGGAATCTCCCGTGAACTTCAACGGGTAGTCTCAAAATAGCTTGGCGGACTTTGTTGGGTCATCTTCGGCCAATTCAGATTTGGAACTTCCCGTGAACGTCAACGGGAAGTTTCAAAATAGCTTGGCGGACTTTGTTGGGTCATCTTCAGCCAATTCAAATTTGGAATCTCCCGTGAACGTCAACGGGAAGTTTCAAAATAGCTTGGCGGATTTTGTTGGGTCATCTTCGGCCAATTAAAATTTGGAATCTCGCGTGAACGTCAACGGGAAGTTTCAAAATAGCTTGGCGGACTTTGTTGGGTCATCTTCGGCCAATTCAAATTTGGAATCTCCCGTGAACGTCAACGGGAGGTATCAAAATAGCTTGGCGGACTTTGTTGGGTCATCTTTGGCCAATTCAAATTTGGAATCTCCAAAGGACGTTAACGGTAAATTTCAAAATAGCTTGGCGGACTTTGTTTGGTCGTCTTCGGCCAATTCAAATTTGGAATCTCCCGTGAACTTCAACGGGAAGTCACAAAATAGCTTGGCGGACTTTGTTGGGTCATCTTCGGCCAATTCAAATTTGGAATCTCCAGTGATCGTCAACGGAAAATTTCAAATAGCTTGGCGGACTTTGTTGGGTCATCTTCGGCCAATTCAAATTTGGAATCTCCCGTGAACGTCAACGGGAAGTTTTAAAATAGCTTGGCGGACTTTGTTGGGTCATCTTCGGCCAATTCAAATTTGGAATCTCCCGTGAATCAACGGGAAGTTTCTAAATAGCTTGGCGGACATTGTTGGGTCATCTTCGGCCAATTCAAATTTGGAATCTCCCGTGAACGTCAACGGAAAATTTCAAAATAGCTTGGCGGACTTTGTTGGGTCATTTTCGGCCAATTCAGATTTGGAATCTCCCGTGAACGTCAACGGGAAGTTTCAAAATAGCTTGGCGGACTTTGTTGGGTCATCTTCGGCCAATTCAAATTTGGAATCTCCAAAAGACGTTAACGGTAAATTTCAAAATATCTTGGCGGACTTTGTTGGGTCATCTTCGGCCAATTCAAATTTGGAATCTCCCGTGAACTTCAACGGGAAGTCTCAAAATAGCTTGGCGGACTTTGTTGGGTCATCTTCGGTCAATTCAAATTTGGAATCTCCCGTGATCGTCAACGGAAAATTTCAAATAGTTTGGCGGACTTTGTTGGGTCATCTTCGGCCAATTAAAATTTGGAATCTCCCGTGAACGTCAACGGAAAATTTCAAATAGCTTGGCGGACTTTGTTGGGTCATCTTCGGCCAATTCAGATTTGGAACCTCCCGTGAACGTCAACGGAAAATTTCAAAATAGCTTGGCGGACTTTGTTGGGTCATATCCGCCAATTCAAATTTCGAATCTCCCGTGAACGTCAACGGGAAGTATCAAAATAGCTTGGCGGACTTTGTTGGGTCATCTTCGGCCAATTCAAATTTGGAATCTCCAAAGGACGTCAACGGTAAATTTCAAAATAGCTTCGCGGACTTTGTTGGGTCATCTACGTACAATTCAAATTAGGAATCTCCCGTGAACGTCAACGGGAAGTTTCAAAATAGCTTGGCGGACTTTGTATTGTTATCTTCGGCCAATTCAAAATTGGAATCTCCCGTGAACGACAACGGAAAATTTCAAAATAGCTTGGCGGACATTGTTGGGTCATCTTTGGCCAATTCAAATTTGGAATCTCCAAAGGACGTTAACGGTAAATTTCAAAATAGCTTGGCGGACACTGTTTGGTCGTCTTCGGCCAATTCAAATTTGGAATCTCCAGTGAACTTCAACGGGAAGTCTCAAAATAGCTTGGCGGACTTTGTTGGGTCATCTTCGGCCAATTCAAATTTGGAATCTCCCGTGATCGTCAACGGAAAATTTCAAATAGCTTGGCGGACTTTGTTGGGTCATCTTCGGCCAATTCAAATTTGGAATCTCCCGTGAACGTCAACGGGAAGTTTTAAAATAGCTTGGCGGACTTTGTTGGGTCATCTTCGGCCAATTCAAATTTGGAATTTCCCGTGAACGTCAACGGGAAGTTTCAAAATAGCTTGGCGGACTTTGTTGGGTCATCTTCGGCCAATTCAAATTTGGAATCTCCCGTGAACGTCAACGGAAAATTTCAAAATAGCTTGGCAGACTTTGTTGGGTCATTTCGGCCAATTCAGATTTGGAATCTCCCGTGAACGTCAACGGGAAGTTTCAAAATAGCTTGGCGGACTTTGTTGGGTCATCTTCGGCCAATTCAAATTTGGAATCTCCAAAGGACGTTAACGGTAAATTTCAAAATAGCTTGGCGGACTTTGTTGGGTCATCTTCGGCCAATTCAAATTTGGAATCTCCCGTGAACTTCAACGGGAAGTCTCAAAATAGCTTAGCGGACTTTGTTGGGTCATCTTCGGCCAATTCAAATTTGGAATCTTTCGTGATCGTCAACGGAATAATTCAAATAGCTTGGCGGACTTTGTTGGGTCATCTTCGGCCAATTAAAATTTGGAATCTCCCGTGAACGTCAACGGAAAATTTCAAATAGCTTGGCGTCCTTTGTTGGGTCATCTTCGGCCAATTCAGATTTGGAACCTCTGGTGAACGTCAACGGAAAATTTCAAAATAGCTTGGCGGACTTTGTTGGGTCATCTTCGGCCAATTCAAATTTGGAATCTCCCGTGAACGTCAACGGGAAGTATCAAAATAGCTTGGCGGACTTTGTTGGGTCATCTTCGGCCAATTCAAATTTGGAATCTCCAAAGGACGTCAACGGTAAATTTCAAAATAGCTTCGCGGACTTTGTTGGGTCATCTACGGCCAATTCAAATTTGGAATCTCCCGTGAACGTCAACGGGAAGTTTCAAAATAGTTTGGCGGACTTTGTATTGTCATCTTCGGCCAATTCAAAATTGGAATCTCCCGTGAACGACAACGGAAAATTTCAAAATAGCTTGGCGGACTTTGTTGGGTCATTTTCGGCCAATTCAGATTTGGAATCTCCCGTGAACGTCAACGGGAAGTTTCAAAATAGCTTGGCGGACTTTGTTGGGTCATCTTCGGCCAATTCAAATTTGGAATCTCCCGTGAACGTCAACGGGAAGTTTCAAAATATCTTGGCGGACTTTGTTGGGTCATCTTCGGCTAATTCAAATTTGGAATCTCCCGTGAACGTCAACTGGAAGTTTCAGTATAGCTTGGCGGACTTTGTTGGGTCATCTTCGGCCAATTCAAATTTGGAATCTCCCGTGAACGTCAACGGAAATATTTCAAATAGCTTGGCGGACTTTGTTGGGTCATCTTCGGCCAATTCAAATTTGGAATCTCCCGTGAACGTCAACGGAAAATTTCAAATAGCTTGGCGGACTTTGTTGGGTCATCTTCGGCCAATTCAGATTTGGAACCTCCCGTGAACGTCAACGGGAAGTTTCAAAATAGCTTGGCGGACTTTGAAGGTCATCTTCGGCCAATTCAAATTTGGAATCTCTTGTGAACGTCAACGGGAAGTTTCAGTATAGCTTGGCGGACTTTGTTGGGTCATCTTCGGCCAATTCAGATTTGGAATCTCCCGTGAACGTCAACGGGAAGTTTCAAAATAGCTTGGCGGACTTTGTTGGGTCATCTTCGGCCAATTCAAATTTGGAATCTCCCGTAAACGTCAACGGGAAGTTTTAAAATAACTTGGCGGACTTTGTTGGGTCATCTTCGGCCAATTCAAATTTGGAATATCCCGTGAACGTCAACGGGAAGTTTCAAAATAGCTTGGCGGACTTTGTTGGGTCATCTTCGGCCAATTCAAATTTGGAATCTCCCGTGAACGTCAACGGGAAGTTTCAAAATATCTTGGCGGACTTTGTTGGGTCATCTTCGGCTAATTCAAATTTGGAATCTCCCGTGAACGTCAACTGGAAGTTTCAGTATAGCTTGGCGGACTTTGTTGGGTCATCTTCGGCCAATTCAAATTTGGAATCTCCCGTGAACGTCAACGGAAATATTTCAAATAGCTTGGCGGACTTTGTTGGGTCATCTTCGGCCAATTCAAATTTGGAATCTCCCGTGAACGTCAACGGAAAATTTCAAATACCTTGGCGGACTTTGTTGGGTCATCTTCGGCCAATTCAGATTTGGAACCTCCCGTGAACGTCAACGGGAAGTTTCAAAATAGCTTGGCGGACTTTGAAGGTCATCTTCGGCCAATTCAAATTTGGAATCTCTTGTGAACGTCAACGGGAAGTTTCAGTATAGCTTGGCGGACTTTGTTGGGTCATCTTCGGCCAATTCAGATTTGGAATCTCCCGTGAACGTCAACGGGAAGTTTCAAAATAGCTTGGCGGACTTTGTTGGGTCATCTTCGGCCAATTCAAATTTGGAATCTCCCGTAAACGTCAACGGGAAGTTTTAAAATAACTTGGCGGACTTTGTTGGGTCATCTTCGGCCAATTCAAATTTGGAATATCCCGTGAACGTCAACGGGAAGTTTCAAAATAGCTTGGCGGACTTTGTTGGGTCATCTTCGGCCAATTCAAATTTGGAATATCCCGTGAACGTCAACGGAAAATTTCAAAATAGCTTGGCGGACTTTGTTGGGTCATCTTCGGCCAATTCAGATTTGGAATCTCCCGTGAACGTCAACGGGAAGTTTCAAAATAGCTTGGCGGACTTTGAAGGTCATCTTCGGCCAATTCAAATTATTATGTCGCTGAGTATAACCGATCTCGAGATATCGTGAGCGAAGCGAACAAAGAATTACCACGATTAACGATCAATATAGTACTGTAAATACTGTAAAAGCTGTAAGAACTTCAATTTTATCAAACACATCGGTATTGCTTTGTACATATTGTCTTGGATTTTATTCCAGAAAACAACTTTGGAGACATAGAAAAAAATGTTCTCAAAATCCTAGAACCAGGATCCTACACAGATTTTGGGACAAAATTATCTTTTGAAAGAAATGAAATGTCATTCAAAACTGTACGAAACAGTTTTTCCAAGAATGAGAGCAGATTTAATATCTTTAACTGCAAATAAAGATCCCTTAATATGCTCATACGGATCACGTTATCTTTTAACCCACAGAGATAAACATCAAATTAACGTAACTTCCATGAAAATGAGAGAGTTGGCTAAAGTTTTGTTAGAAGTGAAAAAGATACAACCAAAAATATCAAATCTTTTACAGGTTTTAAAACCGGAATATTTCGATATTTTTGTTGAAAAGGTAAAAGTATGTGCTAGCTATGATGCTGAAACAGATAAATATAATGCGCCCTCCTTCGCTATGAATATAAGCACTTCTTTAAAAGAATGTTGTGAAATTGGAATTACTTATGCAATAAAGAAGAAATACAGCTTTGAAGGTAAATCTGCATCTGAGGCTGAAGCCGAGCTTCGTACAACTATTCTTTTATTAAAGTCGAATTTGAAGTTCGAAATATCACACCAAGCTGCGAACAATCTTCATTTTAATAAGATGAATAAAATTACAATTGTTCCACTAGCAAGTAATATCAAATTATTTAGAGAATACCTTATAAAAGAAGGCAGTGAGGCAGCGTTATTGTTAAACAGTAATGAGTGTAATGCACATGCTTTCCGAAAATTGGTTGAGATTACATACTGTGCAGAAAACGAGTAGGGGAACTTCAAAGGCTTCCTCTAAATCTATACGAGAAAACTGCAGATAATCAAATTTATGAAGAATTCAAGGACGTAATAAGGCCAATTGAAATGATGCTTATACAAAAATTCAAACGTGTTGTCATTCAGGGAAAAAGGAAGTTGACCCCTATTTTATTTAGCTTTGACGTGCAACAACATATAGATCTGTTAATTAAATCAAGAAAAAGATTTGTTCCATCCGAAAGCATATTTATTTTTGCTAATATAAATACTAATAATCCAATCGGCTACAAGGTATTGCAGAAACACGCAAAAATGGCTAAGCTAAAACATCCGGAAGCGATATCTTCAAGAACACTTAGAAAACATTTAGCAACAATCTCTCAGTTATTTCAATTGAATGACCAAGATATAGAGCAGCTAGCTACTTTTATGGGCCATACATCCTCAATCCATCGAAGCGAATATAGGCTACCGGACGATGTTTTCCAAATAGCCAAAATTGCTAAGTTGTTGTTAGCAATGGAAAGCGGTGAAGGAGCTAGCCATAAGGGTAAATCGCTTGATGAAATAGAAGGAAATATTGACGAAGATTTACTACAAACTGTTGATGGAAATGAAGATGATAAAAACAGTCAAACATCAAATGAAGATAATACAGATTTATTACCTTTAAATGATCTAATTGAGTAAAATAAACCATCATCTAGTTCACACCTTCAGATGAACAAGAATATTGCAACCCAAAAGAAAGGGGAAAAAAGAATATTTTCTAAATGGACTGAAGAAGAAAAAAATATCGTTTTCAATTTTTTCAAAACTCATATAAAAAAATGCAAACCACCCAAAAAACACGAATGTGATCAGTTGATGTCTCAATGCCCAAACACATTTCAAAGTAAAACTTGGCTGAAAATAAAAGTTCTAGTTCAGAATTTTTATACAAATAAAACTTCTTGCAAGATAATTAACACTTAAATTAGTTTTAACTAAAGGATTAATTGTACTGAATAGTCGTAATAATCAATTGAAGGAGATGTTAACATAATGAAAAACAAACTTAAATTGAACTTAATTTTACTGGCTTAATTGGTACTAACGTATAAAGTAAATTTCATTATTAATTACTGTAGTGTTAAGTTAATTTTAATTAGACTTTTATTTTTTATGTTATAGGTTTCAGTAATGTCACATTTTTAGGTTAGGTTCATGATCTGTTAAAAAAATATATATATATATATATTATGGTCTATTTGATGAGTTTATAAACCTTTACAATTATATGATACATAACTAAATTTTAGTTATATATTTAGGGTTACTTTCATTTGTTATAACAAAACAAATTTAAAGAATTTTGAAACTGTTTTTATTTTAATTGATTAAAATAACATTTTATATAAAATTGATTTTGTTATTGTTTTCCACAATGTGTTTTTTTAAATATATAATATTAATAATTTAAAAGTATTGTAAAAACATCCTAAAGAAAAAAATCAAGAGGACATTTATATTTTACTATGAGATCTCTAAAAGTTTATAGTTCATTATCTCCTCCATATGAAATGTCCTTGTTTGAACTGTTCTGTACGAATGTACAAAAAATGTAATGTTTTTTTAAAGTAGTAAAACAAATTCTATGATGGTATTCTTAGAGGTTTTTTATCTTAATAAAAACAAAATTTTTAATTGGACCGATTTTAAGCTGGCTGCATTAATTCTGTTGAATATAGAGAAAGAATTTTATACTTATATACAAGTAATTAATTAGTCTGAAGATGGAGTAAATCTCCGAAACCGGTCGTGAATAATTAAGAAAAGGAAATCACGTGAAGGAGGAAACAAATAGTAAATAAACATTATTTAGTATTAATTATAATACATAATTACATAAAATACAGATAAATTTACCTTTTTTCGCCTGAAAAAGGATAAGTCGTGAGATTTTAAATGAATTAACTACAATTAATTGTAGATAATTCAAAATTAAATGTTAAGAAAAATTTACTTCTTTTTGCCTGTGTAAAGCGGAAAAAATATTGCTTTTATAATAAATATTCTTAATTGAATTTTCTTAGAAACAGCGAATTCAAATTTTATATTTTTTTTGTCAGTCATAAAATACATTTTTGTGATAATGGTAAAAAGTATGATAAAAATTGGTAACTACAGGTACCGTTTTGAGACACGAACCATTTTTGTAGTTTATGTACTTTTTCAAAATTTATTTTAATTATTTTTATAACGTAATCCCATGTAATACTTTTAAGAAAAAAAAAACCTTTGTTTGAAACTTAAATAGAAAAACTCTTTGCAAGGATATTTGAGAGGTAGGAAATTCTATTTTCTATGTAGTTCTAAAAATGCCTAATGATCTTTCGGAAACTATTTATAATTTACTACACTTGAGTAAAGCTAAAATGTTTACTTATTCTGTTAAGTATTGTATTAAAGAATTTTTATGGGAGCATTGTTGTGATTACGGATAGGTGAATGGTTGTACCATTCTTCTAAAGTTTCATTTACAAACATAGTTGAGTTTTATTAAATTCACAGTGATAAATAGATTCTAAAACGTGAAATTTATCACAGTTACTCTTTTAAAACCAACTTCCCACAAAAAAATATAAAACAATTTTTTTAAAACATGTAGGGATGCTAAGCAGTAGAGTTGTGAGTTATTGAAATAAAATATTTTTTCATGAAATTTACTACACCTTACAATAACATTAAAAAAAACCTAAATAAACCCTATACTTAAGAAGCAAAAAACTTTAAACGTGTACTTGTTTCTGAAGCTTCTCTTTATGTTGTCATAAAAAAATCTAATTAACCATTTGTTAAAAATGGCTCAGAAGTTTTAAAAAAAGCTATCAATGTGAAATACGGCAATGTTGCCAGATCTACAGCTGCCATAATGATTGTCCAAAGGTGAAATTATTCAGTATCTAAATATACACAGGGCGATTGAAGCGCTCTAAGCGGAAAAAGCTGAAACTTCTATAATATACACTTTTTTCATTATAACATCATTATGGCAGCAGAGCTGGTTTTTAATACATCATTTTATTTGGTTATTTTATGATGAGTTTTTGAAATAACTACTGACAGGGTGATATTAAGGTCTGCTTTAGTATTTCATGAACATTTTTCTTTTATAGATCCTTTTGGTAATGAGAAACACTGGGAATTCAAAGTGGCAGCCGTATACTGCTGCCACAAACACTCGGCTGCCACTTTAAATGTAAAAATGGCAATGTACGGTTCTCATAATGATAGCAGGATGTAAATATATATATTTAACCAATATACCTTTTGTAAAGATATATGTGAATGAACATGTATTGTGTAGTACACTCCACTCTCCATAACTTCATTGCAACAATTACTAAAGTTATACAAACAATACATGCTATCTCGTACCTATATAATAGATACATGTCCGATGCTCACTGTCAGATTACGTCAATACGCCACCACTTAGTTGAGACGAGATGTTCATTCCGACTGAAAACTATCTTTTCATGTCTGATAAATCTAATGAATCGGTTGAATCTAAGATAATAAAGTACTTTTAACAATTTGAAATATTAGCAATTGTTATTTGAAACTCTGACACTCAGAAGCATGTTTTAGGTTATTTTATATTCTCAAGCTTTAGAATTTTTATAATCTGGAACATTAAAAGTTATTCGTTAAAGAAAATTTTGAGGGAAATATTTTTTACAATACCAGCTACCCTCCAAATGTTGAGTTATTATAGTATGAAAAAGAGTGAGATATCGCCAAAAATGTTCGACATCAAATTTGATTAAAATCGGTCGAATTGTTTAGTGGTTTAGAGCACTGTACATATGGATGACAGATAGACAGACATATTTCCCCAAACCAACCTCAGATAGCTTCATGGCGGATTTATTTACATTCTCAATACATTCCACCCTAATTTTCTAACTACTCACCAAACTTTTTTTTTACACTATAGAGTTAAATTAGAAACAAAATGATTATTTTTAGACTTTAAATTTTCAGAAAAATTTTACACTACTATATACAACAATACATTATTCTTGTATTTTGGAAGTAATATTATTTTCATTATTATTATATTCTAAAAATTAAACGATTTTAGGTAAAATTTCTTATTCTATTCAAAATGTTTTGTACAGTATGTATGGGTGAGGGAAAGTTAGTGCAATACTTTTGTAAGTGTGAGACAGTATATACATACATACATAGGTCTACATAGACAATCGAACGTGTTGCCTACAGATTTTTGTGATGACGATGCGTGACGGGACAATCCATCGTGATGGGTTACAGATTTTTGTGATGACTGCGCGTGACGGGACAATCGAACGTGATGCCTACAGATTTTTGTGATGACGGTGCGTGACGTAATTATAAGACGCAAACATCATTTTATATTTGCTCACATTATATTATATGAAATAACTTAAAACAAATTTATCCAAAAGTAACAACTGAAGATTATGAAATATAGATTACGTTCTTTTGTTATAAATAAATTGTGTATTTTACAAAATTAAGTATTTTTGTAGTGATTATAGTTTCCTCAAGTGCTGCTCATTTGAAGTGGAAAACTTTGAATAGTTGTTCTTTTCGAAGGAAGTATAACAATAAGGATCTAAAAGTTGGACTGCGTTTTACTTCATAAGGTCAAATTATTTTAACTTTTCTTTTCATCAATTGACTCGGAAATATAAACTTTTCAAGTTTTAATTAAAACTATGATCGATTTAACAAAATAATTCTACGGCAAATTTTGAAATAGGAACTTTTAAAATAGTCTTTATTGATTCATAAGGCATAACATAAAAAAGGTTTGGAGTTAAGCAAATATCGGAATTCAAAAATGTTTTACTTTTAGTCTATTTTTAGGTGGTGTAGACAATTTATCAAGAAATTTATATTTTAGTTTTTTGTTGATAACAAGGTTATCTTTTGAACTACAGAAAAAAATAGGTTTAAAATATTGTCCCGTATAAGTGTTTTATAGATTTACTGGATTCCGAAATATTTGACATAAATCATTTTAAACGGCTGATCTTACTTACTAAGTATTCCTTTTTTGTCAATAAATTGGTAATGCTTCGACCTACGGAAAAAATACAAAAATTGTTTTGTTTTTGATTAGAAAAGGAAACTTTTTGTGTGCGATTTTTTTCTTTTATGGATAAGGGTTTTCGATATATTAAATATTTGAAATGGTTGTCATTTTGAAAATATACAAAATATAGCCTTACTTTTCGTATTTTTATAAACATATACAAAATTTGAAATCAATATTTTTTATTTTCAGTTTTTTAAATGTCATATCTAGAAAACTAACCGTTTAAAAAATATATATTATTCTTTATTTTTTTAAATCCTGACTCAAGAATAATTTCCAAATTGTTGTTTTCAATATTTACTAGTATATCAGCCTGTGCCTCAATGAATGACAAAACTATATCGTCCAGAAGAAGAACGCTTGCAGTACTGTAGCTCATAAAATGTTCACTCAAATATTCATTTTGTCCTGGATATGATAATCTAATATAGATTATACACCATTAAGGGTTTTTCTGAGAATTAAATAGCACACGTCTTGAAAGTTTTAAAGAAAGGAAATATAATAAAGAAACAAATTTCAAGAACAGAGACAAATTGTAAATAATTACCACGTCACATAATAATCTTAAACACAGCTTCAAATAACCACACAAATAATATCCCCTATCATTTCCTAGCTTCCATTACACCTCGCATTAAGAAGAAACCCTTCAGAATTAATTGTATAAATGTAGAATGTTGCTACAGTTGGACACTTAAGTGTTGGGTCAAGTTCCAGGACTTTACCCTAGGGAACTTTGCCAAACATTACCGTCTAAGTGTACATTCCACTACTCCATTGTACTACTGTATTCTCTGTCTAACTGTACAACTCAATCAACACGAGGCAAATTGTTGTCAGGATACAACCTAAATATAATTTGCTGGGATGTATGCATACGCTCATATCAATATCGACCAATTTATTAGTAATTAATGATTAAAATCTTCACAGAATGAGCATCGAATTATGTGGGATTGAGATATGAAAGTTTTTTTTTTTAATGATTTAATCGACGCAATGTTATTTTTATCAGTTTACTTTTTCACATATACGTAGTACAGAGAAAGTCATGTCAAGTGTGAATAAATTTATGTTTATTTGCGGATAAATCAGTTTTGAGATACATGCAATCAAAACTGTGGTTTTAGGAATGATGTCTGTCATATGTAGGCTAAAGTACTCTACAGTTATACGGACTAAATTTAATTAAATCTGGTATGTGTACATATCTCTGGATCTTTTAAAAAATTTTTTGATAACTTGAAATTTTAGGAAATAAGAAAAAAAACAACAAAAGAACGATTTTTGCAAAAACGGCATTAACGATTTTAAATAAATTTTACTACTCAAAAGATTCAAACATGTTCTTTTTTAAATATGGCAAACGTATAGCTCGCCATCTATTCAAAAACATTGGTTCGTGGTGGGTAAAAACTAAAATTCGCAATTGGGTTGCGTATGAAATACGTAATTTCTCAAAATTGGTTCAACCGATTTTGATTATATTTGAGTGAAAATGTGAAAATTAACAATCAAAACGCGTGTGTAAATCGCAAGTACAAAATTTATACATTTCCAGGATAATTAGTATAAACAAAAATGAAGCTTGAATGCCGTCGTTAATAGCTCGATTTCAATCACTTACGACGTTTTTGTAGCACAAGTGAAGCAAGTTTAGGCTCTTATCTAATAATATTTTCAAAGTTGGCATCATTGTTTCATATTCACTTTTAGAATGACAACTTCCGAAATGACATTTCTGAGAATTAGTTTTCCCTCGTTTTTATTTCGTTTCGTGAATGAGCGAGTGAGGAAGTGTGAGGAGTATTATTGGAGAGTTTACTTTATTCCCTTTTCTCTTCTTTATACCATCATTCTGACTTTTATATTCTCCCTTCAGTTTAGATATAATAATATCCTTTCTGTCCTTTGTAATCCACAAGTTAAGCGAGTCATTCATACGTGTCACATCGGATAATCTCCTTCCGCCCTTCCAATGCTATAAGAGAGAGTATCGTATTTTTCAGGTGACGGGTCGTGACGATTCTTCTTATAATTCAAACAAATTGGCAGTTGGCAGCCCTGCTGTAGAGTAAAATATTAGGGATTTTCTGCCAGTATATTTTTCACACTTTGTGTTTGAATGGAAATATGAGTTAGATTTTTCACGAGGGTGGAACATCTTATTTTGTAGTTTTTCAATTGTTTCATGTATTTTGTACATGAATGATTTCCTTATAGGAAGGGGGGGATCTCTTATATCTATCAACTCACAACGATCGCAAGATTAAAATCAGATAATAAAGAGAGTAATCATAAGTTATCGATGTAATTTCATATTCTTAAATTGTAGGTAATCCTAATCAAACAGTGTTATACAAAACATTTCCAAAAAAAACATTAGTTTATTTTTCGTGACTATACTTGGACGGTGACTTTGCGCAGAAGCCATGCGCAGTAGTAATAGCGTCGACCGAGGCTACAACAAAAAGCGCAGTGCGTGCTTCAACGGATTTTCCACAGAACGTATCTATCACAGTCTCAAGATCTGTTACTTTTGAGTTAAATATTTTAAAGACGATAACGCACATCCTACAAGACTTTTGAGCACTTGAGTTAATAATGTGTGGAAAGTTTTAAAACAATACAAAATATTTAATGACCGTTACATACTCCAATCAAATAAAATTTAATTTAAAATTGCTGTGTGAAGCGCCATTACTGTCAAATTTGAGAAAATATATTGGAAATTATGGTGTACGTTATACATTCGTTGCAAGTTAATGTGTGATGAACCGTTTAATAGGGTCGTTTTTTAATAAAAATAACAAGTTAATTTAGACATGCGTGTGCAGTGAGATATTTTTAAAAATGTTCTTTCAATGTAAATGCATGATTTAGACTTTTAACGTTTGTATCTCCCTCTGTGATAGGTTTTCGATTTGGTGATTTGTAAGTACGATTCCGTTTTTAGACTCCAAGAAGTTCCACTGTATCTAAAAAAGATTTATTTGTATTGAGGGATGTAAAATTTGTTGTATTTAAGAGGAAATTCACTTTTTGAGAAATAATTATTGTAACTATTACAACCATTACCCCAACAAGGATAAGAATGTTAAACACGATCCGAACAATGAGATCGATCTTTTATGTGCTGATCAAAAAGATGAATGCTGACAGACTAGGGAACAAAATTACCACGCATCACGTAAATAAAATTCGGTGGATAAAAGTGCCCGCCAGGTTTTGAAGAGGTTAAGAATGAAGGGAAAAGAAGTGGAACCATAAAGGTTTTTAGAATGTAGCCGAAACAGAAAAATAAATCGGATATTAAAGCGTGCTTGATAACGTTAAATATGAACGAAATTCACACGAGTTCTTCACGTACAACTCGGGAAGCATTCCGTGCAGTACCACACTGCTCGGGCAAACCAACCTGCATCTCCCGTAAACGCTACAGAAAAACAAAAGTGAAACTCCGTTAGAACAGCGCTCTTGGCTGAGATTTTAAACACTAAACACTGTTCAACACAAGTCAATCTCGCAGAGGATTTAAATCGGAGTTAAACCCGGCGACTGGCCCTTCAAGGAGCTTCCGGTAGTGAAAACAAAACTGATTAAAATCGGAAGCCCAACAGATTAAAATCAGTTCCATTTGTTTCAATGACTTTGTAAAAAACACAATTAAGTGTTCACCTTTGGTGTTAAAAAAAAGTTTTATATTCGGGTCACCGAATGTTTTCTATTGCAGGCGAGGAAACAATTGTATTGAGTAACTGTAAAAGGTATGAATTATGAATGAGTCAGTCAACTGAAGTTTGCACTTCTTCCAATTCTGATAAGGCAAACCAATAGCAAGCAAAGTGATTTTTTTTTATGTGAATACTACAACAACCTCATAGAGAGAGCGTAGCAAATATACCAAGTAAAAATTCTAGGAGAACCCAGTTTTGATACATTCAAATAAAATGTGTTTTATATAGTTCATTTGATAGATAGATACGTTACAATTTCTTTACAGAGACAGGATCATATTATTAAACAAATTTGTTGTGGTGTTTGTTTCAAGAAGAAGTGGGGACAATTTTTTTTAGAACAGATGATATATAAAACACTAAGAAGTATTTCTTTTATAATATACTACATGACATAAGATGTGTACAACGTTCATTATTAAGTTATGTTTTAAAGTATAAACCTTCGTTTTTCTAAATTATGCGACCGTGTTGTGCACGTTTTGACCCAAAATTATACTTAAGTTTTTCTTTGGTTTAACTAAATATTAGGCCGCTGTCATCTTAAAATACATATACAGACTGTTTTGCAGTTTACGAATTGGTCTATCTTATAGTGAGAGGAAAAGTTTTATCATAATCGGTTTCCTAGTTTCTAAGAAAATAAACAATTCATTTTCAGACATATAGACGGAGAGACACCTCACTTCTATTTTATCTAGAAGTTGAAGTCAGTCTGAAAAAAAAAAAAGTGTTATTAATTTTTCTTCTTCCTTCATGTAATACATACATCCTTGTTACTGTTCACATTTCTTCCTCTTTCAATCCAAATCTCTTCGTCCTCCTCGTTGATAATTTTTTACTTAAAATAGTAACCCAACGTTGCATGCTAGTAATCATCATAATTTAAATTGCATCTAGCTTACTGTAATCCAATGTTGAAGGCTAAATATGCTAAGCTAATTCAATATCTTTAAACTTATTCACTCTATTACACTCCTTTACCTCTTACATGTATCTCACTTGTGTTAGTTTAGGTCTTTGGGGAACTTGAATCTATTTTCTGAACTTTCCATTAGTAATTGTAACAGTTAGAAAAATTATTTTTGTCCAAAAGTCATTTTTAGCACTGCCGTTGATATTTATAAGTTTAGCTATTTCTAATTTATCTTTATATTATTAACAAAGATCCGAGCACTGTGGTGACAATGAATACACTTTTCAAAGTCCCTGAATAAACTGTTTACTTTTGAGAAAAGTTTGTTTTTAGTAATTTTGTTTATTCCCAAGTGTGGTAAGAGACTTTGAAAAGTGTATCTTTATATTGTCGGAAGTTTTCTAATGAAAATACTTTTTATTATTGTTTCTGATTAACCGGATGTTTCCAATCATTAGTGTAGATAAAAATTAACATATGACGTTTCAAAGATGTTTCTTCCTCTTTGTCTTTATCCTTCATTTATTTCCACTTTTCTTTTTCACTTTTCTTCATATTTTTCATATTATTTTCTTCTTCCTTTTGTTACTATCATTATTCTATTATTCTTCTTCCTTTTTTCTTTACTCTTCCTTCTCCTTCACTTACTCTTCTCCTATTTCACTTTTCTAACTCTCCTTCTTCTTGCACCCATTCCTAACCATATTGTTCTTATTTGGCTCTGAACTCTCAATGCAGGTTCAGGGTTTACAAAAGAAGTGGATGATCTTCCTTTGACCAACACATCCGCCTATTGATATAGCTTACAATAAAGCTGGCTAAATAGTTTGAATTATTCATATTATGTTATTCTGACTTTTATATTCTCCCTTCAGTTTAGATATAATAATATCCTTTCTGTCCTTTATAATCCACGAGCTAAGCGAGTCACATCGGATAATCTTATTCAGTCCTTCCAATATTACAGGAGATGGTATTGTATTTCTCATGTGAAGGGTTGTTACGATTTCATTTACAATTCAATCAAATTGGTAGTTGGCAGACCTGCTGTAGAGTAAATTATTATGGATTTCTTACAATGTATTTTTCACACTTTGTGTTGGTATGAGATTTTTCACGAAGGTAAAAAGTTGTATTATGAAGGAAATGGAAAATATTAGACAAATATAAGGCGAGAAACGTAGCTCATATTGAAGGTTATTGAGGTTATGTAGTACAAATTTACAAAAAAAGTCTGTTTTAAAAGATAAATAAATAATACGAATTAAATAACCGACCTAATTAGTTTGTTTTACAACAGTTTAAAATCACGTCGGTGTTTTTAATAAATATGTTTTTTAAATGTTTTATATTTTAATTTTGGTTTTGCCACGATTTAAAGGAAGCATGTAGAGAGAAGTAAACTTTTGTTTCGAATGATTGTATAAGCTATGCATTATGAATGAGTCAGTCAGTCGCAGTTTGCACCCTCTCTTCCCACAGTAAACAAACGAAGAGTGTGTCTTTTTGTAAATATGAATACTACAGATTCCTAGGCCTCAGGCGGGACTATAATAAAGAGGTGAACAAATATGACAAGTACAAGTTGTGTATAATCAACCTTTCAAAAATAGAAGATTGGTTTTTAAACTAGAGTCCGTAGCAAACGAAATTCCCTGTAAATACGAGATGGGCCATCATGGTACAATGTAATACAAGCAGTAGCCTGTAAATCCTGGTTACTGGTAGGTGGTATATTAAGGTAACTTACGCATTAGAGTAAGTTTGTGTAAAACCGTTGTTACGCAGGTTTTCTGAACCTCGAAATAATTACGTCTTTCACTACTCTCTTGACATCGGCTACGCCCTAGCGAGCCTAATAACACTCGTAGCTTGTGTTAGTATCTGGGTACAGATGGGCCTAGTACTTTCTTGGGTATGGGTTTAATACTTCATTTTTGACTATATGACCTCGCTGAGAGGTAGGTTTGATACTATTAAAATTTAAATATGCAACTCTTAAAACTAATTTAGTGTGTTATAAGTTTAATACTACAGGAGATATTAACAAACGTTTAAAACGGTTGTCATTTTGACATTTTCAGTTTGATTTTTAAGGATTTAAATGAGGTTCTTATGAGATCACTATCTTCTCCAAAACAAATATTCATGATTGTCTGTTTTTTGGCCTCTATCGTGCTTACATAGGGTCAACAACAATAATGACGACTAACGGACGTCATATCAAACATTACTTTTAATTATTCTGAAGCCATTAAACTTGACGATCAGATAAGAAAAATGAAATAATAAAATTACAAATTATTTAATAAAAACAATTTCAAAAGTAAATGTACGCAAAACTCATAACCCTGTCATAAAAACGTACAAACCAAGAAAATATCTACTGAATAAAAAGTTCCACTAGGGAGCGTTTAAGTGAACTCTACCAATCTCGAAGAAAGCATTCTCCTCGTTTATTATCATGAATGATGTTAAAAAGTTTTAAACCGGAGTGGTATACTCTACGTTATATGAAATCACTCAAGTATAAAATATCATACCCCCAAAGTGTTTCGTTAGCAGTCATCAAATACTGCTTTCTTAAAGAATAAGGCGTTATAAAACTTTTTAAACAAAAATATATTTTCAAAAAACAAAAAAACAATATCCAAGAAAGTTAAAAATAGGTAAGATGTTTAAGCAAATGTAAACAACCTGACATTCAGTGTAAATGAAAACTTCATATGACTTGAACAATGCGATACAAATATCCACAATAGTAACACAACGTTGCCAACCATCGTTTCTATAAAGTGGGCCCTACCTCAGCTTTAAGACAGATTGAGAAGAACTAATATGTTTCAGGAAGATGTTGTGTTCAGGTGGTATTTGATTGACATTAGTGCCATTGAGATTAATCTTTACTCAGTAGCACTTACCTTATTTATTTATAGTGTTTTCCTTTGCACTTTAGATAAAATCACAATTTTAACAACCCCAGTGAAGAAGAAAAAAAAAACACTGCGGACGACATTTCGTGAAGAACAAAATTCTAAACTTCTTTTATTCTTAATCAAACATCTTACGTGACTGTTTTCTACGCGTAGAGCGTCTATGTTTGACTGGTGATTGCCATCCATAGCTGGAAGCTCTTCACATGTATTGTTTACACTGCTCTTATCTGGAACTACAAATTTTGAACAGGATGGTAATCAATCAGTTTGACTTTGTTAACAGAAACAGGTCTTATATTTTTAATTGATTTTTATTATGGGTTACGTATAATTATTTAAATTCAATACTCGGATTTCAAATTGAATTGTTATCATTCAAAAAATATATAGTCACAATTTTAACGTATATAAATCACTATGAAGAGAAAAACACATTTTAACGACTTGGGAAATAATGTTAGTCCTACCCAGTATAGATTTATCTTAATAGTAAAATACCTTACCTAACACAGATAAATTATGTCGCCTAAAAGAATAATTAGTATAATTCTTGATCAGAATGGTGACGACGTAAATCTCATAGCTACTGGAACACAGTAAATTTGTATGAAATAACAAAACGTGGCGAAGTCGATTATTTATTTAAGTTGGACTCTTCTTCTGACTTATCCCAAATTGAGAATTGAACTACACTGTAAACATCGAATTTCAACCCTAAGTTACAAAATCCATAAGATAGTGACGACTTAAACCTCTTAGCTACCAGCCATGAAATTAATATTCACGCTTTTATCACAAATTGAGAACAATAGTTAGAATACATATTTTACAACTTATTTATAATAATATATTTATTAGACTAACTGAATAGAGAGATTTGTTTTGACGGATTTATTGTCTTATTTTGTTGAAACTCTCAACAACTCTGAGTGGAGCTTTAAGATTGGTTTGTACGTATCCGCTCTCTATATTCTCGTCAATAAAATGTTTCTCAAGTAGGTCGCTGATAAATTATTTAAACTTGATTGAAGCAAGTAGCAGAGTAAATACAGTATTAATATAAAATTTGTAATTTATTTCATCGACTTTCAAAACAACATTGGAACGAAGCAAGTTTCTAGTTAAGATATATTGATTCAAAAACAATTTATTGTACAACGTAATAAACTGTTTGAAAATATTGCACAGACTTTCTTAATCATCTTTCATCAAAGTTAAATAAAAACGAACGAAAATAAATCGTCACCAAAAAATTAAATCTCGGTAGTTATCAATTAAGAGTTAAGCGAACCATGGATGTAGCCTTTGAAATAAATATTTAAGAAAGAGTCTTGTGGCATAAACATATTAAAACTTGATAATTAAACTATATTTTACGTTGAGAAAGTGTTTAAGGCCTAAACAAAGCAAATTTAAATCCATATTTAAATATATATTACCGGCAATGTGTTGTATAAAGTGCCTAAAGTTTACAGGCAAATTAATTATGGAATCAAGCATACTTCATACTTTGTCTAGGTATTTTATAGAATGCCCATTGTACTTCCGTCAGAGTTTGGAATGAGTTTTTCCATGGTTAGGTTAGGTTAGGTTAGGTTAGGTTAGGTTAGGTTAGGTTAGGATAGGTTAGGTTAGGTTAGGTTAGGTTAAATTAGGTTAGGTTAGGTTAGGTTAGGTTAGGTTAGGTTAGGTAAGGATGGATATATTTACATCAGTAAATATTCAGTACACGCACATCCTATTTTCTCCAATTGAAAATAAGTAAAAAGTTGTTACTAGCAGAACCTAGAAGATACAAGTAACAAAAAACAAAGCTTGTCTCTAATGCAGTTGACATCATTCTATGCTCAAGTGAAGGTATCGGGTGCAACCCTCACCGACTCTTAAACTATAAAATAGGTGCAGTATAACATGTAGAGAACTGTATGTTAGCTTGGAGAAGATTATGTCAGCAGTCTCTTATTGAGGTTACTCACATTCTGCGAACAGGGAAAGTCCCAACTGCTTCGTTGGTGACAATGTTTGACAACCCACTGTACAATTAACTGACAAAGTTTCAGACTTGTAAGTTCATTGGAGGAATGCGACCAATTCGGTTTGAAAATGACGACATTGAAGGGTGTGAAATATCCAAATCGTGGCTGTGAACATCTTTCATATCCCATCAATTGTTTTAGGAGGACACGTGTATTATACACAATACCTGGGCAAAGTGAGAAAATATCTAATAAAATTACTTTATTCCATACTTTGCAAAAAAATGTTTAAGCAATGTATAAAATCCCTTGGTATTCATCAGAACGCCTGGATTTTACACATTGCTGGTAAAATACATAAATATTTTAACTATACTTTGTATTTACCTTAATTGGTCTGTCTAAAATAATCCCTACTAAGATGTTGTTTAGCTACGCCCGTTTCGTCTGCAAAGAGACATCATCATGTTTAGCACTTGTTACGATTATAAAACTACAACAATAAATATTTAAACATATTATACAAATTACAGTTTACAAAGTTTGCCACTTTAGTCATAATTAATGTAGAATTTTAGTGTTTGAGAACAAGATAGTAGGATGTACACTGGTCCAAAACCTACTGTTCAATAACTGTTTTTGACAAATTTTTACGTTTCATGACCTGGGGAAACTAAGAACTTATTTTCCAATTGGCTTGTCGTCTGTTCATAAGCACGATAGTGGCCACAAATATTGAAATAGGAACATCAAATTCAATATAGGGTACTATAAAGGACTCGTATACAACTCTATTAAAAATAAATAATTACAAATGTCAAATTGGCGGCCATTTTAAACATATTTGTATATATTTTGTGTATTATTCATCTTATAACATGCTAAATTAGATAAAATTTGACAAATTTCAATTCTGCATGTTATGGTACCAACGCTATCTCACTACAACGACAACTAGCAAAGTTATTATAAAATATGTACATTCAAACTCCCCCCCCCATTAGGAAAATTTGTTGTTGTTATAGTTACGAGACACGAGCGTAGCGAGTGAATTATTTTTAATATATACACATCTACGTTAAGCTTCAACGTCATGAAAGTTTGACCTTCAAAAAACATGTGTAACAACTGTTTTAAACAAACTTCCCCTACTGTAAACGAAACCCTTGATCTGCTATACAATTTAAAATTTACAAATATTTTAAGAAATACTTTTAAACAGCTGTTAATTAATTCACGTAGATTATAATGTATCTGCCAATAAAATGTAACTTAAGTAGGTCGCTGTTAGATTATTTAAACTTGAGCGAAGCAAGCTGCAAAGTAAATACAGCAGTGATGTAAAATTTAGAATTTGCTGCATCGTCGTTAAAATTAACATTGGAGCAAAGCAAGTTTTCTAGTTAGGTTATATTGATTTAAAAGCAGTTTATTTAAAATAGTTCAAACATGTTGCACACTCCCCCCTCAATCGATTCAAAATTAATCGTCTCAAATAGTCGTTACTGTAGTTGTATATTGAAAAGTGAAAATACAATTGTTGCAGTTGTTGGAGAAATAATTTACTTTTAAAATGAGAGGCTAACTTGATTCACTTTTGGCTTTTTGCCAATAACACATCCTCAAATTAAGTCGTATTTCATTAAAATTGAACTTTCAATGACGGTGGACTAGGGTAATGTTTAGGTTTGTGACAATTATTTCCGAACCATAATGTTTTTTTATTTGTAATTTTACACACCGGTTTGAGTAATTATTCTTCAAAGTTTACTGAAATTTAACGGAATCGGTAGAGCTGATTTTGAGAAACTATATTGGAAATTTGGATTTTATCGTGGTTTTTTTGCCGATAACCTCACAAATCATTTTGTTGGGTCCTTCAGCAAATTTTGAACAAAAACTTTAAAGCTGGTTTTCATAAAATTTGTGATTGGTTATGTTTTCTTACAGCAGGCTACCTTCACTTTTGAGTTATGGAAAAATTAAAAGGAAGTTTATAATTGGCCCACACAGCAAATTTAGATTATTAAATTCTGTTCACACTTTTGGACTGTAGCGTACTGCCCATACGACACAAGAAAGACAGAAATCCTTTCAAAAACACTTTTTTGAATTCAGTGTACTTCAAAACCAACACACCCTTAAAACCAAAAATCCAGTTGCATTTACTACATAACAAGATGGAAAGTATAAAAACCAAAAATATGATATGTGACTTGGGTATTAAAGATTTAATATAAACAAGTATATTACGAACTAGTTTCATATCATACATACAAAAATATGTATCAATAATTATATTTTAATATTTCTTATAAGCACAGTTTTACTAGTTAAAACTTTTTGAACGCACTGTATCGTAACACGTGTTTTATACTGTCAGTAAAAATCCTTAAACAGCACATTTCATATATGTGCTTTTCTAGATAGAGTCTCATCCTTTGAAAAAGGGTGTATGTGATCGATATCCACCTTGAATGACGTAACACTATGATTGATACTTTTTAAAGAGGGCAGAGGGGGGAGGAGGGATTCATGACCCGTACAGACTCGTGTTTTCAGTAGAGTCTTCTATTGAGGACAAAAATATTTTTTTACTTTTCTCAAATATACGTTGTAGAAGGAACGTTGTATATTTTATTCATACATAGCGATTTTTTTAAAAATCAAAATTTGCAGGTAGCTAAATTTAAATTTTATTTGGTGGTAACTGCTATATATAAAAAAAAAAAACATTCTCAAAATCTCTGCTCTTATGAATTTTGATCAAATTTCACTTAATGACATCTAAGGACCCAAACAAAACCTACTCGTCACTATTTCTCCAAAAATACAGTTTCATAATTTATTGGGAAAAACAAAAAATAGCTATGTAGCTGTTATAAAATAATAATTTATTCAAAATCTGCTAACAAATCCGTGTGCAAAATTACAAGTAAAAACATAAGGATACAGGAATAATTAGGGAACAACTAAATGAACCTTAAACCGGATTTTAATCACGACTCACGCTGAAGTCGTGTTTATGGCACAAACAGAGTTATTTAATATATATATATTTTTTTTTCAACTCTAACAATATGATAATATTTTCTCGTCTAGTCTTTAAGGACTCAAACAATACATATTTCTATAAAAACTTCGGATCTTGAATTATCAGTAAAAATCAAAAAAAAAACTCAATTTCTCAAAACCAACACAACTAATTCCGATAAAATGTTAGTGAATTGTGAAATAATTACCCAAACTATGCGAAATCGCAAGTAAAATGTATTACTTTCTGTTCAGGAATAATTGGCAAAATAAAACAAAAACTTTGACTTTTTGTTTTAATCAAATACAACTTTACTGAAAGCTTGTTTTGACACAAGAGATACAAATTTACGCCCTTATACAAGGAAAGCGTCGATGGTTTAGTGACATTTTTAGTGACGATAGTTTCGTTTGCTTCTATTTCATTTTAGTAAAGAGCGAGTGAGAAAATATGTAAAAATTTATTCACCGTTATTTTGTCCTCAAAGTTTTTTTTATGAAAAGTTGAACCAATTAAAACATCGAAGATTCCAGTTGTAATTGGAATTGGTTACCGTAATAGAAAAACCTCGTTTAAATAAAAGTCGAATTAAATATTGAACAATAACGTACAATCAGCATTAAAAGACAATTGTCATTTGAAATTTTACAAGAGGAAAACCTGATTAGAGAGTAACTGAAGGTATTTTTTGTGTCAAGATCATTATTAGATTGGTAGCACTGACGTTGATGTTTAAGGTTATGTGGCTGGCATGTGACAATTATGAGGGAAAAAAGAGAACAAGTATCGTCATTTCTTGGGACAATTGAGAGAGATATTAGATAGAGAAAATGAAGAAGATACGAAAGCGTTTCTTTTAGTGGTAATGATGTTGGAGAATTACTTCAAGAGAAAAACTAGAATTATTTTTGTTTAATTAAATTGTTGAATACTAACTTTACTTTAAACGAAATTATATCCCTAATTTAATTCATTTAAAATATTGTTTTTGTTTATAAAATATTGTGTTGTTTACCGAGAGAAGTGGTATACGATTTTTTAAAGTAACTGTTTGTTATAGAGTAACGGGCAAATGCTGTATCTAATCGTAAATACTTTAAAAAAATTTATTTCAAGTAAAAACATATTTGACACAAAGAAACAAAATAACAATTTTTGAAAAATACTACGTTTAGCACATGCCATCTATAATACCAGGCGTAAGGGCTCAAGCGTGATGTCAGTAAAGGGAATCTATAATTTAAATTAATATCAAATTACATGGTATTATATTACAATAAAAATCTAATTAATTACAACAGTAGAGCTTACATACCTGTAATTATTACTTTACACCTTCAGTACTATGCTTTCTGTTGTTAGGTCCTTTGCCAGTCTTATCATTAATTTTATTACAATAATTTGTATTAATTTATTTGACTACAGTTTCTAATAATTGCTACAATATCTTGCATACAGTGTAAATTCAGAACCACTAATAACTTCTTTTCCGTCATGTAAATAAACACTAATTTATAGAAAAAATCTTTTTATTGTGTATATTAAAAAAGTCTTCTACAAACTCTTCTCAAATTATTAAAAAGGATAGAATGATGTAAAACTAATTGCACTACATTGTCTTTTGCATACAGCAACCTTCCGATTCGAATTTTTAACAAGTCTGTAATTGTCTTCAACAACCATTTCCTCAGGTAAAACTATCTTTTCTTTAAACGTTTCACATCTTATTATTTTTTAAAGCAACAATAAAGTCAGTAACTACACGTAAATCATGATTACGTTTTCAACATTTGCTTCATTAATAATAATATAAAAATTGTCTTCTTCTACCTACCGTAGGCCTAGATCAGAAGATTAATTACTTTCAAAAAAATTCCTTGTTATAGTTCCAAAAGAATTTAAAGTTAGGATTAGTAATGACTGAAATGAAAGTCGTTTTATGATATAATTGACGAATAGAAACATGATTGTCGGTATTGTCGAAATCTGTATTAGAGTAAATCTGTTTGTAATTTACCAATTAATATATAATTCATTTTTAACTATTCAAAACAATATTTATTTATTTCCAGCATTCCATATATTGTGAAACTCCGTGCGAATTGTGTTTTTGAGAAAATTATTCAAATTTTCACGTATCAAGATAATTAAGAATTTTATTTTTTAAATAAATTAGAATAATTATTTAATTTTTTCCCTGTAACAGGTTTTTGATATATATAAAAAAATATGACCTTTTCTAGATGACGTCACGTCACTGTGACGTCAGAGCACTTCGGCTTTCTTTGTAGGTGGTGTTGCCAAGAGCTGTTTACACCAAATATACACATTTCCCTCTTGTTGTTTAAAAGTTAAAACTTCTCGATCTTCATAGCCTTATAAAAGAAAAAGAAAAGAGTATACCTTAAGATATCTAGTCTTCGAATTCTCTAATATCGTCAGGGTTGGAAGAGAATAAAAATTGGTCAAGAAAAAAATGGTCTATTACGATTAAGGTTAATTTAGGATTTAATAATAGGTTGGAATCTAATACAAGAAAATTACAAGTCCAATCAAAAGGCACCAGGGTATAAATATTTTGACAGAGTACAAGACGTTAGATAATTGCTCGACTTACAACTTAACAACGCCAAGAGTATATAATCCAAGGTTGGTAGAAAATCGAGGTCGAACGTAGCAGTGAAGAAAACAACGATCAGTGGTCGGCAGTGGAAGTTGACAGAGGTTGCCGGGAGTTCAGACTCGGCGAGGAGTTACCGACATTCAGTTGTCGGCGGGTGGAGTTGGCAAGAGGTTGCCGGGTGGTCAGTTGGTAACAGAACAGACTGGGCGGTAGGAGACTCTACCTGGACGTTACCAGGTTCCTGTCACGGGATAACCTAACCTAACCTAACCTAACCTAACTTAACCTAACCTAACCTAACCTAACCTAACCTAACCTAACCTAACCTAACCTAACCTAACCTAACCTAACCTAACCTAACCTAACCTAACCTAACCTAACTTAATCTAACCTAACCTAACCTAACCTAACCTAACTTAATCTAACCTAACCTAACCTAACCTAACCCAACCTAACTTAACCTAACCTAACCTAACCTAACCTAACCCAACGTAACTTAACCTAACCTAACCTAACCTAACCTAACCTAACCTAACCTAACCCAACCTAACCTAACCTAACCTAACCCAACCTAACTTAACCTAACCTAACCTAACCTAACCTAACCTAACCTAACCTAACCTAACCTAATCTAACCAAACCTAACCTAATCGAAGAGAATTTGATACGAGGGATCAATAAGGACATGGAACCACGAAGAGTCGACAAAAGTTTATGTGAGTAAGCAGTTTAGTAAATCTTGGGATTCACATTCAAATAAGTATATTCTCTCAAAATCATTGGAATAGCTCTGGATCGAAAGGTTAGGATATTTAACTTCTAAATGAGTTTAATGTTGAATGTTGATATTTTAGCGTGTTAGAGATAATAATAATAAATTAGCAATGTTTTAAATGTATTAGGATTGGTCGAAAGAAGAGGGATCCAAGCCAAGACTATATGAAGGAAGATGTCTATAGGGTACATCGCGTTAGCTTCACCTGTACACACTAAAAAGTCCAAATTACTTATAAATATTGAAACAAATAAAAAGGAAAAAATAACTTGAAGTTTTTCTTTGAACAACTATTACAATTATTAAAGATAAAACAGAACTAGTAAAATAAAATTGCAAAAACATTGCACAAACTTTATCAGTCACCCGTCCCCAAAACTAATTAAAAACAATAATTCATCCCACCACATAATATCCTCCATACAACCTATATGAGGGATATTAAAATAGTAGGAGTACATTGTTAATCGAAAATCACATTCAATATTTATTTACAAACAATTTATTTCAATCACTGTTTTCATCTCCGTGTTTTTACATTTTGTCGTCGTCATTTGTAGCAGATAAAATGTACGGCCTACGGCTATTCATCCGTACATAATGTTTTGTCCAAGTTAAACAAAACATGTACCGTACAATATCAGTTGAGATCAATACGGAACTGTTCAGACAACAAAACTACTCTACAGGCAAAACTTTTGTAATTGAATTTAACAAATGTGCCACGGGAAATTTCTGTACCTGCTAGATAGGAAAACATTGTTTTTGTTCTATTTATATGTTCTCGGAGAAGTGGACGTTTGCATGTAGTTGTCATATTGTTTTAGCGTAAATTATTTTATTAAATCTAACAGTTTATTGAGGAAAAGTATTAAGGAAAAGTGAAAGAGTGAAAACGCTTCCAAGTGTAGTTTAAACAAAATAAAGTATAAATAAAATGAAGACTGTTGCTTAATTATGTATGTTACATATCCTTGATTAAGTTACCATATATTCAGGGAGTAATTCCGATGATCAAAAGAAAGAAAAAGATTCCCATAAACCCACGTCTTCATTTAACGTTCTAAACACTTGGCCTTTATATGATAACTTATTCTAGAGCAAATAACACTGAAGCTAATTACAACCTTTTAGAATGTAATACAGAATGTTCTAGAGTGCATGAACGAGGCTGAAACCGCATACGACATTCTAAAATGAACCTCTTAGAGAGACATGCTACATTTTCGACTCAACCATAATGAACCATTATGAGAGCATTCTAAAGTGAACCACAATGGAGCTTCATATACCTTTCTAGAGTGAGTCACACTGGAACATCATACAGCATTCTAGAGTGGATACCACTGAAAGAGTTACACCATTCTAGAATGGTTTTAAGCTGGAACCACAAATAATATTCTAGACTGAACCACGCTGGAGGTGCAACAAAGCACTACAGAGGAGTCTCATTTAACATTCCAGAGTTAGCTACACTGAATACTTCTACAGGATTAAAAACGACAATAGAAAAACCGCATATAACATTGTGGAATTAGAAATACTTAATACCTTAACTTTAAAGAGTAGCATACCTGCAGCTGGACAAGTAAGACCTTATAATGTGGCCACAAACAATTTTATTATTTACGTACGACGAGTCATACTCCGATTTTATATGTGTTAGTGTTGTGTTGTGTTACGTGTCTATGTGTTAGTGCGGGCCTGATGAAGACGACAGTGTTCGGCGAAACAGCGCTGTAGCCAAACTATAATACGGACTGAGGACAACCTCTAAGGTAATTAACTAAAGAGTAGACAACAATGGAGCTGCATAAAACATTTTACCGTGGATCAAAGAGGCTGCATAGTACATTCTAATGTTACCAACGTTCAATACCTAATGGAAAATATAGAATTGAAACCGCTAGAGCCACATATAAAATTCTAGAGGTAACTATAGTGGAGCCACTTATAAAATTCTAGAGGTAACTATAGTGGAGCCACATATAAAATTCTAGAGGTAACTATAGTGGAGCCACATATAAAATTCTAGAGGTAACTATAGTGGAGCCACATATAAAATTCTAGAGGTAACTATAGTGGAACCTCATATACAATTATAGAGTTAGAACAACAAATACTTATAGAACTTTATAGAGTAGACCCGCTGGAGCCGCATGTAACTTTCTAGTAAATTACGCTGGAGTTGAATATAACATTCTAGGCTGTAGAACCATACATCACTCTAGTATGGGCCTCAATGGAGCCGCAAGACATTGTAGAATGGACTACGATGGAGTTACATACAGCATTATGGAGTGGACCACATTGGCGCCACATACAACATACTAAAGTGGGATACAATCTCCATTACTTTTCACTTGGATTATCATTGTCTCTGGACTAGTTTATATATAAATATAAAAAGAATGTCAGAGATACAATATACATTGTGCGCAGTAAATATATTCATAATCAATATTCTAAACTGTTGTCGTGTAGAAGTAACCACCTTTGCATGCTCTAATTGATGTTTTATGGTATGTACATTAATGGAGTTGTTAAAATCACATATTTTTTCATCGATTTTTATTTCTACTATCTCGTTATTTTCTTCCCTAGAACACGAAGTGAAGAATAAGTGATGAAATCGAATATTCTAAATAAAAGAAAGTGATAAATCGATCATCCTAGCTTATCGAGAATGGTTGTCACAAGTTGTCTTGTAATGAGGATAGTATCGATAGTTTGGGATTCATATTTTAAAAACACCCCTCCTCGTATCCACTACTGCAGTTAGCGAATTTTCTATCTTTGTGAGCGGAAACAAAGCTCCACTATAAAATACTTTGGACAACTTTATAGTTTATTTAATTTTATTAAAACTAAAAATACAGAAATGTTGCTTTAAAATATAATTGTACGCTTTTTGTGGATTTTTTAAAGGGTGAAATATACGTTTTAAAAACCGTATACGTTTACGTTTTAAACCGTATACGTAACGTTTACGTAAACCGTATACGTTTTAAAAACCGTAGGGTGAAATATATCCATGCAACCGTGTATGATTTTAAATGGTTGCCATTTCAAAACTTATATACAACATTATATCATAAGAATCACTAGAGCACTGTCGTGAATATACAATAAAGGAATGGATTAACCCCAAAACCACAACAAAAAAAAAATAACAATACAAAAACTGTATAGTTAGGCTATATTTATTCTACCTGATGTACATTTCAGTAACATAGTTACCACCAACTGTTGTTAGTGTTTTTTGTTGTGGTTTTGGGGTTAATCATTTCCTTTACAACGTTATATAATTACAGTAATTAACTACTTAGGGGTTTAGAAAAGACGTAAAATTTTCTCCGATTTGTTCATACTTAAACAGTAATTTCTATTTTAAAACATTTATGTCAAATTATCGTTTTCGTTCCTTGAGAAGCAGATTCCGTCATCAGATTTCAAAATGGCTGTCGTTTTAAATGTTTATAAACTTTTTTTTCAGCTGTCATTGACGTTTTAAATCCAGATGTCATCAACTGAAATAATAATAAAAAATAAAGTGTAAAAACTAAATATTGTGTGTCATAGTTTAGTTATGTATTAAATAAGCCAAATTACAATATTTGTATAAAAGAAAGGCGAGGAGGCTAAATAAGAAAAAAATTATAAAAACATTCTCTCTATACCTGTTGTTTATCTATAAGAAAAATAAAACATAAATCTTTTTGAAAATAACGTGTTCATTTAAAACATTTATTTTGAGCATAAAATAGTGACAAATGTTTTTGGTTTTTGCAATAAAACAAGGGATAGTTAAGTTTCATTAAAATAGCCACGTAACTAAGAGTTATATAACAAGAATATAATGTTACAGGCAGAATTGATATCTGTAATTTGCATCTTATGTACTCTGTTAAAATTCTATAACACACGATATTTGAACAAATAAACTGTTTAACATTATCGCCATTTTGACTTTTTAAATTCAATATGAGCTTACCATAACCCCATGTACCAAATTTTACGTTCCTATAATTATTGTGGCGACAATGGCAAAACCATGCGGGACGGACGGCATGTCAAAAGTCACTTTTTCGGTTTCAAAAAAAAAGATTAAATTTTTTTACGATTACTAAAAATAATTCACAATACAAAAGTCAAGTGCTCCAAATATCGTTTCATAATAACTCATTGTCAGTCACGTCAATCTTTTTTTTTTTTTTTTTTTTTTTTTTATTTATTTTTTTTTTTTTGACGTAAAAGCAAATTTGGATAATTAAAGCGAGTATCCAGAGTAAATCTGAAATTGAGTGGGGGGGCGGTTTACAAGTGAGTACTTGTAAATGTCAAGGAGACTGTATTATATATTGATAATTTATTACATAACACAAAACTCTAATGAATGGAACAAGGGACAAAGCATATCATATGGGTCAGACATGATTGCTGGAGTGACAGCCAAATAAAGAACTAGACGTTAATGATTATTAATTTGAAACCCGATCTCTATGTTCATTCTTTGTCTGATTTAATGGTCGGATAATTACATTTGACCTTTCGTAGGCTCTCAACCAACGAAATGTGGCTGCGTTTTCTCCTGTACTGTGATTGCACAAAGATTTAATAAGCATTCAAATATCCGTCGGTAGTAAGTGGTTAATTAAATGAAGTATAAGATGAGTTTTTAATTTTTAAAATGTTGACTTCCGTTTTGTTTATTTATTTTTTGACTGATTTTCAAGTTTCATATCATCTGGAAACTAAAAGAGTGAATCGACGTTACAATCCAAAGAAAAGGAATTGGTCGTCTTCCTTTCAAACATGTGGGTTCGTGATTTATCGTTTAAAAATATTTAAATACGGCTACTTGGTAATTAATTTCTCAATATCAGCACTACCGATTCCTTTAAAATTTTACTGAAATGTCAAGCTTAAAGACCCAAAAACATGCGAAAATTGTAAATAGAACAAATAGTTCGAGGATAAAATTGGTAAAAAACAAAAGTCAACCTTGTAGGGTCATCCTAAATATAACAACAAAATTAAACCCTCTCTTATCTGATCTCACGAAATCTGAAGAAATTGCAATCTGGCAGATCAATCTGTTTGACTATCGAGTGTTTAAGTTAATAATTCATATACAAATTGAAAGTGTTAACAAATTACAATTTTTAATTTCCCTCGAAAATAAATAATAAATAACGTAGCAAAAAGTTTTTAAAACATTCTTTTTGTAATGCATTTTTTCCTGAACTTTTACTTTATGCCCCCATATTTTACTTTACTGGGTGGCAGCCATAAGAAAAAAAAATACAACACTCAATTCAGTTTACCTCAAAATTTGCTTTAACGATTTTATCCAAATTTGGTTTCCAAACATAACATATTCGTCTCCAAGTCCCCAAAAATCCCGGTTCGTGATTTATCAGTAAAAAACAAAAATAATCGGGCGTTATAAACACTTAATTACTCAAAATCTGTTCCACCGATTTTAGTGAAATGTGAACAATAAGTGAACAATAACAAAATGTGAACTTAAACCTGCGTGCAAATTTCAGGTAGAAAAATACTGTTCTACCATAATTGAAGTAAAGCAAGTTAGGCCTCTATTTTGTTTCTAAATCATTATTCAAAGATAGTATACATCCTTTCATTATTTAATTAACAACTACCGAAATTTTTGCTTACGATAAGTTTCTGTTCGGTTTTATTTGGTTTTAGTGAAGGTCGAAGTAGAAAATGTGTGCAATGTTTTTTAACATTCATTTACTTCAGCTTGAAAGGGTGTTGTAAAAGATGCTACTAATGTAGAGATCACAAAACAAAATCGTTATTGTAGCGGAAGAGTGGAGCTGAAATGGAATTTTACAACAAAAAAAAATACCCTCATTATTATTCTTTTAACTCGATAAGAGTTGGCAATTAAATTCCTAAAGAGTTGTTATTTCATTGTAAGCTAAGAATTCCAACATAATTTTTCTGAAAAGGACTATTTAATAATCTTTTTCCTTAATTTACCTGCTTCCTTTGTATTCAAACTATTTTGAAACGAAAGTGTAAAATATAAGAATGCAATGGAGATGCTGTTGTTGTGATTTATATTTTTTACAGATTGTTTCGTAACATTTTCTTCATAACAGTCTGATGAATCAGTTTTTTCTTAATTGCGTCCCTAAATGAGAAGAGAATGTATGTTAACGAGTATGTGAACAAATTAATGTAATTTTCATTCAACTTTCGTTTCAGCACGCCACAACTGAGAATAAATCTGGGATTTACAATGCATTGAAAAAAAGAAAAAAAGTAGTTTGTTATTTTTTTCATTTAAATATTTCAGCTAGTGTGATCTAGGTTACAAAAAAACCAGAAACAATTGACATAAGTTGTTTCTGAACATTTAAAAATACCACTATTTTAAAATTTATAAAATGAATACGTTTCTTAAAACATTTAAATGAATTTATAAAACATTGAATTAGTCTTAAGTGCGGTAAAAGTGGCCATCCTCTCTGAAATCTTAAACAAAAGTTCGTTAATCATAGAATGTTTTGCTCAAGGTTCAAAATGGCGATCTTTTAAAATCATTCCACCGTCTAAAAAAACCGTACAAATCTTTTGTAAAGCAAGCTTTCTATATTTTCAGTTTTCGATACAAACAAATTAACTATAAACGCAGTACAGTTTTCCGAATCAAACTTTTGTTTTCGTCCATCACTTAGAGCAGTAGTTGATCCAATGGGAGGGGGGGGGATTAAAGATGTTAATCCCAAACTATCGACAATATCCTCATTACAAGACAACTTGCAACAAACATAGTGGATAAGTTACCGCGTTCGATTAATTGACTTTCCTTTCTTTATATTTTTAGTTTTCATAACTTATTCTACACTTCGTGTTCTAGGAAAAAAAACGATATAGTTGAAGCAAAAAACGATTAAAGAAAACATGGTTCTAACAACTCCATTACTGGGAATACCATAAAACCTTAATTAGAGCATGCAAAGCTGGTTACTTCAACACGACAACACTTGTGTATTGATTATGCATATATTTCCTGTACACAAGTATAATAATAAAATCTATCTATTACATTCTTTCTACATTGTTACTGTAATTTTGGTTTTTTTACATCAGAGAGCAAAGTACATCGATCATTGTCAATAGAAATCGTTTTTGTAGAAAGTTACAAGTATTATATTCGTGTATATTCTTTCGTAAGAGTTGTTAATTTTTTACCAAATTTTTAATAAATATTGATTTTTTTAAAACTACATATTTACGAAACTGTACAATAGTTAGTAAGTGTCACTTAAATTCCAATGTGTAGCATGAGGAATGTTAGATTAAAAAATCTAGTTTTCGGAATAATTTTTAGTTTCTCTGAGCCAGAAAAGTGTTTTTTGGAATGGTGTCATCTGTCGACTGAGTTTGTGCAGAACTATACAGCCTTATTAAACGACTTTAATAAAATTTAGTACTTAAGCGTATTTGGTCATATCAAGAGAAGTTTTACCCATTATTTTCGATGGAGGATGCTGTCATTAAAAAAAACTCAAAATTGGCTGAAACGATTTTAGTGAAACTTTGTTCAAGTGTAGCCTCTAAAGACCTAAACAAATCGTATGTGTAGATATCACTCCAATGAAGACAGTTCCAGAGTTATCAGTAAAAATTCTCAATTCGCCAAACGGTTGTTCTAAAATACTTATTTTTTAAAATTAACTCCACCGATTTCGTTAAAATTTAAGTGAAATGTAATAATGGTTCAAAATTGTGTGAATAATCGCAAATAAAAAAAATATTACTCTTCATAATGAAGCTTTAATACTGTTATTGACAGTTCGATTTTAATCAATTAAGACTTATGGTGTAGACGTGTTTATGGCTCTATTAATTTTTTTTTTTTTCAATGGCGGTGGTCATAGTTCCTTTTCACTTTTTGATTCACAATAACCGAAATGACAGTATTTGTGACGATTAGTTTTTAATTTTATTTTAAAGATTGTTAAGAGGAATAGTTTGTGCAATGTGTTTCCTCTGTGCATTATACACGTAAATAAATAGATAGGTTAATCTGTGTCCTCGTTTTAATAGAAAATAAAACTTTAACCCTATAATCTTTTCTCTATTCTACTTGCGTGTGGGACAGGAATTACGGTACGTCTACCAGTTCTATTTCCTGGTATTATGCAATGAATTAATCCCTACAGTAATTAAATGGCGATAATTAAATTTAAATAATAAAGTACTGACCATACTCAACTTGAAAAGTAATTAAAGAGGATCGTTTGAGATTTGACGTTATCTAGATTCAGTGAGCAGAAACGCAAAGCGTTCTGTTATAGATTATAGTTCAACACAACCTATTCGGGAAACTCTGTTCTTTTATTCTCTCATATATACGTCATGGACTTCTGACTTTTTTTTTTTCATTTGGGTCATAGCTAAAAAATTACGCGTTGCTGTTATAAGGGGGAAACACAAAATTGTGAATGTCTCAAAATCGACTATAATGATTTTGATCAATTTTTTTTTAAGTGTAGCCTCTCAGATCCTAATAAAACTGAATGGTTGCTATCTCTAAAATATCTTTAAAAACAATCATCTGTGAGGCACTTTATAAAAAAAGTAATTTCTAAAAATCTATCCAACTTATTTCGTTCAAATACTGGTGAAATGTGAATAATAGTGAGACAAACCCGTTTTCAAAAGTAAAAAAAAAAAAATTCATTCAGGAATATTTGCTAAAAAGCAAAAAGGAAAGTTGATAGCCTTCATTAAATGTCAATTTTAGTAAAAACCGATTTACGAAAAAGACTAGTTTATGGAACAAACGAAGGTAGTTTAAGTTTTCGTTTCAATGTTTTTTAAAAAAATATTTGTTTAAAAACTGCATCCATGGTTTTTTTTTTGTTTTTTTTTTTTACAATAGGATAAATTGTCTATATTCTTAAGCAGTAAATTGCTATTTAACTAATAAATTTTTGTTTATGGATAACTAAAAAAATATTAAGGGTAGACTAATATTTTTATAAATATATTAAAGTATTTAATTATTATTTATTGGGAGGGGGTAAGAGATGTTTTTGAAAACAATAAAGAAACACCAATATTCAATATTTTTGTACTGTGGTTTGTGAACTTTACGGAGTTAACCCAGATTTCTTGAAGGAAATTGGGAAGTTACAATTAGTAGCGCAGTCTGGTTGAGAATGCTAGAACAAGAACGAGGGGAATTTCGATGGGCTAGCCCTATATTACCCAACTAAAAATCCGTCAAGTAGACCTAGGCTCTCCACAAGCTGTTGTTCTATAGAGTTTTGTTTTAGTGTTACAATTATAATAAAATATTACCTAATAAAGATTACTTAGAAACTACGAACATTAAGGTAATTTCTCGACACCCTATATATGAAAGTTATTTGTGTGTAATTATTATTTGAACGATCCTTAACGAGAAGATTGCCAAAGTCTTAAATTACCAGCAATAGATCTCTTATTCTATAATAAATGATTGCACGAACACTTAATGCAATAAAAACTTCGTCCTCCATTTATCTCAGCCAATTGGTAAGATTAGCAACTTTCCTCCCCCCCCCTTCTTTTTTAAACCTTCTTTAACCGACCTGATCATTACTCGTTGCGTTTTTACGTCATGACCGATAACTCCTCTATCGGAATTTTGGGGAGTTAGAGTAATCGCTAATTTAGTCTTTCTGGTTTAGATTTTGTGGTTTACATTTTGATTGGACTTTTGTGTGAGAGTGTGTGTTTTTTAAAGGATTTAGTACCTATGATTCAAACATTGCTTTGTACTATTTTATATATTTTTGATATTTCCAAAATTTTAATGCAACGTGAATCGGGGACTAATGTATTAAGAATCACTCACACATCCTCAAAATCAAATAAAAACGAAACAAAATTAATCGGCACAAAAACTCCCCGTTGAATGTTGTCAGTCAAAAAGTAAAACTGAAACTTAGACTTCGTCATGAATATATTGAAATAAGTTTTAAATTTGCTTTATTTGTAGCAACGTATTGTGGTCGCTTGGGGTCAAACTAATTAATTAATTACCGGCATTGACCTACTCAATAGTGTTAAAACATGCTCCCCAATCCCATTTAAGATCTAAATTTCCTTACCCTGCCTACACCAATAACCACTCCATGTAACCACCCCTTAGTAAGTTAATTGTAAGAAACTAAACTCAACTACTTGCATTTAGTTTTTAACAGTAATTTCATTTAAAACCTTTCGGAATATGGGTGGCCTAGGCTATAGGCTTATTCCTTACTCACCAATTTAGATATACATATATCTAAGGTGCGATAGATTATTAGACTTTCCCGATATCTCGGAAACGCCAATAACGAAACCTAAACAGCTGTAATAATTTAGGAAAATAATTGAAAGAACTAGATTGAATCCAGTCAAACTGTTCGAACGCCACTCTCTACTCTCCGGAATGCATATCTCCAACGTCATAGGCTGTTCTGTGTCAGATCTCAATTGCCGAGGTATTGGGGAATCCGATTATTGAATCTCCAGGCTTGACTGATGATTCATCTGTACCCTACCGGAATGAGTCAGGGTGACTGATCCTTGGACGCGTCACATTGTGGCATAAACATCTCACCAATCGTATGTGTTTAACGGCGGTAAACTTAAAGTTTTGTTTTTACCAATTATTCCTTAACTGTATTTATTTTTTATTATTTTTTTTACTTACGTTTTTTCATACGATTGAGTAGTGACAATCTCAGTAAAAATTTAACAAAGTCGATAGATTACATTTCCAGAAATTTTAACTCCTCATGGCAGATTTTTGTTTGTTTATTTTACAGATAATTCAGAGCGTTTTGTTTGTGTATTTAAAAGCTACACAAGAGCAATAGTTGATTTTAATTTTGTGTATATTTTTTTTTCTTATGGCTGCCACACAAAAATTTTGAGTTATTGAAAATGAAAAAAATATTTCAGACCTTGATTTTTTGACCTATCACATAATTTCTTTATGCTATGTACATGTTGCAAAGTACAAAAAACAAACTCTATGGGTTTGTATCATTCATAAAAAAAAAAAAAAAAAAAAAAAAAAAAATACTGGTTTGCTCTTCACATCGGTTGTCTTTACATTTTGCGTGTGTTATTTTCAATTCCTATATAATTACAGAAAAATCATGTTTTGAAAATAGACAATCCTCTTCATTTGTGCTTTAAACCTAGTCCTGCGCCTCCTTATTTCCAAAACTTTAGCGACAATACCGCGCGCACAAAGTATCGTACGATATGGTTGATTTAAAAAACGAGAAACGTTGAAAATCATATTTCGTTGCGCACAGCTTGAAATGATGATTGCAGTTCTCACGAATAAAAGTTAATCACAAGGGACTCAGAGAAATGCTAATTTCAGTCACAGAATGCGCCACATGTGGTCTCCCAGTCGTTCCGGTTCAATCAAAGTTATTAATGTCGCTCCATGTGATCTTTTTTATCTTCTTTGTAAAAGTAGAATCCGTGACAGTCAAATCTATTCTAATCTATATATCTGTGTCTTTTAAGAGCGTACCGTTTCACAATGGCTGACAATTTGAATTGAATTAATTTTAAGAAACACTTCTTACTGAAAAATGTTAACTACATAGGTGGTAGGAATTCATTTTAGTTTATGAGAAAACGTTGGAATTGTTGTTCCTATGGAATGCTTCATTGTTATGTGTTGAACTTATTATATTTTCACTTATGAATGGTTTACGAGTAGATGTTATGATTGCGGTTTTAAATCTAAAATACGGAGATACAATTTTTAAATTACACAGTATGTAATAACTTCAGTATCGACTACATTTTGATCTCTTTTTTGACAGATCTTTACATTTCTTGGCTTCTGGGAAAAAAGTTATTTTCGAAATCCTGTCCTTCCTTCATCGTTGTACCTAACTAAAAAAAAATAAAATAGGAAAATGAAATTTTGGTATCTTATAATGTGAACTTATTGGTTTTGAAAAAAATAGAATGTATAAAGCGGCCATCTTAAGCAGTTTCTCTTTACATCTCGTTTGTTATTCAACTCTAACATACTACATTAGATCCAAATATCCAGATTTCAATTCAACATGTAAGTTAATGGTATCAACGAGTAACGAAGATTTGGTCAAAAACGTAAATTCGTATTTCGACATTCCAAGACAATGTTACTAGATCCATGGATATCTCACCAACACAACGGTAGTGTGTGGAGCTTTTCTCGCAATAGCTGCTAGAGGAACCACTGACGCGATGAACCTAAGCAACCCTTCTACTTACAATATCATTTAACTTTTCCAGCAAGGCCGACGAAACTAACTTTAGGGTGTTACATTTAGAGGATCTGCTTATACGATAGGAATGGGTAAGTATAAAAATGGCGAATTTTAACTTGTTTTTATAACTTCACGATGAACAAGAGGTGTTGTTCTTAAAACAACAAAGGAAAACAAGAAATAATTAAATATTTTTAAAACCATTGTTCCGATCTAGAAAATGCCTCTCCTTTAAGATGCCTGCAATATCTCCAGTTCAATATGTAAATTAGCAATACATTTTCTATGCAGTACAACTTTTGTCATTATAGAACTGCCGGCAGAAGTTGTAAAGGAGGGACTTATGCTAAATTCTTCACAACTCCGGGAAAACCGAAATTCAATTGAATTCGAGTAAATTTATTCCAAAACTTGTATAAATGACAGCGATAGTTGGGCACGATGGTTCAGAATATTTATTTTTCTTGTGTGTTTACTTATTGCAGTATTTTTAATTTAAATAATGTATTTCTTTAGGATTCAAATATTTATCTACTGTACAAAGATTATTTGTCATTAAAAATTCACGTTTCTACATATTTTTAGAGTTTATAATTGTTTATATTTGCAAAAATAAACTATTCAAAAACATTACACTAACTTTCTTATACAATAATTCTTCAAAACCAATGCTAAACTATTCATCAAAAATGTTAGTTCAGTATTTGTCGGTCCAAGAAATTTTCACGCCGATTTTGAACATAAATTTTTATTAAAGACGCGTCCTCAAGGTAATATCAAGCTTTATAATATGATGGTGGTGAAGATCCTTTTTTCGTTTACTTGTCTGAGCCGTGAAATGTTTTTTTTACTCTCTCGTTTGGCTCATTTTACTTCACATTTAACTAAAATTTTAAGGAAATCTGTTGAATCGATAAATTTCGAACTGGCATTTTGAGGAGCTAACCTAACCTAACATAACCCAACTTATATGTTTTGTTTGAGTCATGGAGGCTATGCAAAAACAAACAAAAAGTTTGTTGTTTTAAAAGGTATAATTTCTCAAAAACCGGTATACCGATTTCGTTAAAACTTTAGTGAAATATGAAGATTAACGACTCAAACCCATGTGAAAATCAGAATCAAAACAACTTAAAGATTTAGGAATAATTAAAAAAAAAAAAAATAACCTTGACCATTAGAAGTTTATTTACAGTTAAGAGACGTATCGTTCAGGAGAAGCAAGGTTACGCCCTATTTATTTATTTTTTCAAAGACGTCGCCGATTTTTATTCTTATGAAAGAGATAAACTTTCATACTGAACTAACATATATTTAAAATAAACTGTACCGATACTTAGACATTAGGTTTATTTTATGCACATCCAAACTTTAAATTCACATTATTATCAATAACTTTCTGATATATTGTTTTCCATCACTGATTTCATAAACCCAACGTTTTGTTTACCTTACGGAGGCAGTTTCGCAATTAAAAATTTACCAAAATTATTAATCTCAATTGTGTCTAAAGAAGTACTGAATAATTTCATTTTCTTTAGGGAAATCAATTCCCTTACGGATTTCGTTAACAAAACAACAGATTTTGCTGCTTGTCAGTAAGAATCACACCGTTAAAGTATTGTATCTTATAGTCTAGTCCTCCTTGTCCTTATTATATGTCCCCCATGCTGTGTAAATGCTTCCTAAATTGGAATATTTCCTTTAAGACAACCTTGAATTAAAAAAAGGACTAATAACTTCCTCTTGGGATTCAGGACACGTTCCACACCCAGGTCTATAAGGATTGCTGCAACATCAAACTCTGTTTACGGAAGTTTTTTAACAAAACAACAGATATAAATCCAGTAATGACATATACTAAAATATAAATAAAACAATCATAACACATAATAACAGTGTTTATTTTCACATCAAGATGGAGCGTCAGACATGCACTATAGCGTGATAACGTGGTTTCAATGGTGTTATATTTACAGATATACGAAACTTATCATTTGTTTATTTACATTTATAGAACACATTAGCTTTAACTCTATTTAATCTGTCGTTAATATTATTTATCTATAAAATAGATATAGTGCTGCCTCATTATTAAATATCTAACACTTTAATAAACTGGTAATGTTAAAAAAAAAATTATAACTCATATATGTAGTATAGGTAAAGTTATTTTTAGAGGGTCAAAAATCTATGTCGGGTTTCTCTATATACCTTTATTCCAAACAAGTAGTTTTGCGTCTGACTGTCCGTCTGTCTATATAGCCCAATCTTAATCGAATTTGGTTTGTGGCATGTTACGGCCATGTCAAGGGAAGTTCTTTCGATTTTATTTACAATTTAACGTTTTGGGGTTAGCTGATATACGAAAAAAACTAAATTACCCTTTTCTCTAAATCAGTGCCTACGATTTTGATACAATTATTTCCAAGTTTAGCCTCTAGCGATTAGCCATTTCTTTGAAATTACCTGCTCTCAGGTGTTTTCGGTTAAAAACTAAAACCGGGTTTTCAATGATGATTCCTTTTGTGGTCTCCTATGATTAAATAAGTAGTTTTCGGGATTTCTGTCTGTCCGTCTACCATGTGTCGTATTATTTATTATATAGTCCAATTTTAATTTTTCGTGTGGACAGATTTATTCAAATTTGGTCATGGTTCGAGATTTTTTTTTTTTTTTTAATTTGTTTATAATTCAGAATTTGATGGTAATTCCCATAATAAAACACAAAATTACGATTTTCTCATCATCAGGTCTAACAACTTTGATAACATTTTACTCAATTGTAGTTCTTCAAAAATCCCAAAAAAACGTATTAGTTGATATCTCTCCAAATAAATACCTTTTACCCTTGTTCGTGATTCAGGAAAAACTAAAAAATCGACCATTGCGTTTTTATGAAATAAGTAATTTCTCAAAATCAGCTATACCTATTATATTTAGAGTTTTTTGTAAATTGTGGAGATTATTGGCATAAACCCGTTGCAAAATTAAAATTTTACAAATATTGTAGTTCAAGTAAATGACAACAGATATATATTGAAACACTTTGGGTGCTGACCCTTAAATTACAGGACTAGTATAGAACGCTGGGGTTTTTTGCCTATTTTTGAAAATTCATAGAATAAAAACTATAAAAGGTAGAATGCTGGCACTTACATTGTATATAAGAGTCACATCTCCTCTTTAATTTGACTAACACGATTGGATTAAATTAGTTAATAAATTGCCTCCTCTTTAATAAACTAGTTAACACGATTGGACTAGCCTACTAAAATTACGGCATACGGCAGATGGACAGACAGAAATTCCTAAAACTGCTTATTTCAACTCAGGAGACCACAAACGAAAATATCATTCAAAACAAATTATTTTGAGCATTGTATTTCATGAATCACTAAAGATGGCGACGGTTTCGTTGAAACGCGTTTGAGTTAATGCACCTATTATTGTGGGAAATTGTTCCATGTTTGATTATAAATCTTATTATCTTTTACTTCTCAATTTATATTAACATAATGATAATAATTTTATCACCAAATTTGTCTCATGTTTGAACAAAGTTTATTTATAACCTCCAAAAACCCACAGAGAAAATCCGACTAAAAACATCCTTCATAAGGACTTCCTGCGGCGTTTATATCAACCACAATTAAAATGAATGCACACCATTATATTTACACAAGAGGATAATGAAATTGCATATTTTCCATCAAATAAATCCTCTCCACTGTGTTTCACGTTGTGGGAATACACAAAATCCTTTTATAATCCTTTCCAATAATCCTTTGTCAAACGGTGAGAGTTCTCAATCCATATACACAAACATTACAATCCCACAGATTTAACAACTTTGATCCATATCCATTAGCTAACTAATGTTATATGTATAGTAAGTATAAATGTGATGCTTTGTTGTAGCTTAAAGGTAATTGTTTAAATAAGTTTGTAAAAATAAAATCTTTCTACATATTTTTTTAAATTGTCTAAGGTTGAAGTATTCAATTAGATTTCTTTTGGATACATTGTACCTTAAAAGAATTCCAAAAAGCGACTCTGCTAAAACAACCTTGTATTAAAATAAACATAAGATAGATTAGAATAGAAAAAAGAATTGACGAGATTAAAAATTTCTTAGCAACTTGAATATTCTGCTTATGTGCAACTAGAGTATAAGTTAATAAACTTTCCCCTAGACGATTATAGTACACAGACTTCCCTTGATATATTCTTATCTTATGCAAGTGCATACCCAGCCTACATTGTCCCTTCCGGAGACTTTTTATTTGTTTACCTTATTCAATGTATGTCAGATGTTACCAAATCTAATAGATGGGACTTCTTTCAACACTAATATTGTTAACGTGTCTTGAAAAACTATTCCATTTTTTCTGCTACCTTGATTAAATTCACCAGTTCATGCAAGTTCCAACTTATCTCCTTGTCAGTAAGAAACAAACAGTCAAAAGGTTACATAACCAACAGTTTTATTATCGATCTTGCAAATCTACACACTGGTCTCAGAGATGAGCTCCTTGTCAGTTTATGAAACATACAATCAAAAGGTAACATAACCAGCTGTTTTATTATCGATCTTGCTAATCTACACACTGGTCTCAGAGATGAGCTGCTTTCCTAAACTATAGAACTGCATCTACAGCAAATAATGGTCTGATAAGAGACCCTTATTTTCTTATTCAAATTCAGTCAGATGTTATCGAATTTAAAAGTTAGGATTTCTTTCATTAGTGATACTCTTATTCTGCCTTGCAATGCCATTCAACTTTTTCTACTACCTTGATTTCAAACACCTAATGATAGTTGTTCCAACTTTACCTTGTTTTCATTAAGAACCAAATAGTTAAAAGATGATGTAGACAGTTGGTTTATTATCTTGCTACTGTACACACTGGTCTCAGTGATAAATTCCTATACTGTGGAAGTGCATTTATAGACTGCAGTGGCCTGTTAAAGACAAGTGATTTTTTTAGGTTTCTCTTATTCAGTTTTGGGGAGATATCACCGAAACTATCACTTACGACCGCTTTAATTTAGTGTGAGGGTACCTGGAAAAGACATATTGGCTGGTATTTTGATAGCAACATCTCTATCGTTATCTCAGATCCTATTAATTTAAATGCAGATCTAGCCCTAACAATGGCTTCATTAATACCAATATTTCCTCTTTGGTTTTTACGAGAGAGTAATTTGGTTTTCAAGTAGTTTCCAAACCACTATAATCCTGCCTGATTTAAAATGAAATGTAAATTTGGGTTTCGTTTTAGCCCAACTATATATTTTCCTGAATGATACTTTGAATGGCGAAAAACACATTTTGGTTCAAATGTATGGAACTTCAGTCTATACACCCTAAAACAGTAGCCTATCCAATCGGTGAACAATTGACATACCACATCAAGTTCCCTAAATGTCTCTCTAACTGTTCCAAAATGTGAGTTCCATCCTAAAGGGCTTAACAAACGACTACCTAGAAACAGTTTTCAAATTCAATTTATAAAATTTGGTTATCGTTTACTGAGATTTTCTGAAGGTCACTGTTGCATAATTTATCGTCCGTCATACGTTCTAACCTATTGAAAAAATCTACAGGCTGAAGCCAAACAATTAAAATACAATACAATTATTTCGATTTGTGAAAATTAAAAAATAAAATTAACAAATCCTTGACGATTCTTCCTGCTACACACCTTTAAATTAATCCCGTACGTAGAATATTATAAACAAAGAGATGCAATTTCAGACAACATGCATTCCTTTCTCTATTAAAACGGAATTGGAAATTGTTTGCGCATTCAGTAACAAATTGCAATGCAGATGTAGAAGAGGGAAATACTTCGTGTATGAGGTTTCGCTACGCTCCAATCCAGTTGATTAACCTTATCAGTTCTAGTCTCTAATTATTATCTCGTCCCGTACCGGGCGTTATTTATAAGAATCGTGCGTTTCCGTTAATTCCGAGTTGATGCCGAATCTTTCCGATTTGTAAACTGTGTTACTTAACCTCAAATACAGTGGTTGGTTTATGCGATATTTATTGAACGTGTATTAGGAAATCATGTCTTCTGAAGTGTTTTTTAAAGTTCCTATTCAAATACTAAATGTTTTATATTATTGTTGTGTTTATTAAGTTTACTATCATTTGTTTATATAAAAAATAATACGTGACGTTTCAAGAGTATAGATCAACTCTCGTTATCAAGTGATAAATATGATATGAACCTAGATAGCCTGTGTTACGATTTTGTTGGAAACTAATAGTGAACCAAGAACTAAAGTTAAAAATTAAATTAAATTCTTACCGGCAGAACTGCTTTGTTTACAATACCGGATAATAAAAAATTAAGAGTTGGAATTTTTATTATTTTTATAAACTATAAAATTGTTTTTATATTTTTTACATATCAAATAGTGTAAAAGCGCGAAAAATCATTAAGATAATTTAGTCAAAAATAATAAATGATAATCGTGTCACTATTTCGACCAACAAAACGCCTATTTATTAAATATAGCTGTTTTAAAAGTCTAAAAAGGCGGGAAGGAAAGTGAAAACTCTGTCGAAAAATCCAAACAAATTTTGGAAGGTGTGCAATTAATTAAAATAAAAGACGTTAATACCTCTGTCAACGTTTGAAACAAATGGGAATTTTCGGGAAAACAGCCTTAATATTGGACATGATTTTAAGGGTCAAAATGAATGTTAAAAACGTTGACTTAAATATAGAAAAATTCAGTGAATCTTTACTCAAGATAAATTTTGTTGTATACTATTGAGTTTTGTTTTCTAATTTACGAATAGTTTACTTGAATAATGAAAGTCGTGTTTTGTGCGTTTTAAAAATGGTGCATGTATATTTGCAAAAATATGTTTATATCCATGTTTATATCTATGCAAAAATGTTTACATAAAATAAATTATACCTAAATAATAATGCAATACAAATGTTATATACCTTCAAGTTTTTTAATTTTTTTTTAGAACATAAGCCTTTTTCGAGTACAAAATTATAATGTTTAATATTTCTTATTGTTGGTTAAAATAATTTTCATTTCATATTTTGTTTACTCTTTGGAATGTAAACAAAAATAACACAATAATATTGTTTATAAAAATAGCAAATATTCAAGTTACCCTTTTGTTTTTAATTATACTAGACCTGAAGGGATTTGCCAGTTAATATTACACTCACTCCCAGAAATTAAAAAAAAATTGACTCTAAAAATTGATAAATTGGCTGGACTTGGACAAAATCAAACAAAAAACAACGAGAGGTTATCTACATTTCGTCTAAATAACCTGAGATCGAAACAGTAGAGGTTTTAAATTGTCCTAGTATTATATAAACGAGTTTTTTTATGGTTTTTTGTTGTTGTTTAGAAACGAAAAAGCTCTTGCGATCATATCCTAATAATAAAAGGAAGAAAATAATATTAAAAAAAACAAATGTCCTTCAAATGCTCTAATATCAACAGGGTTGGAACAGAATAGTTCTTAGAGACATATCTAACAATAAAAAAGGTGTAAATCCAGTTAGGATATCTCGGGAATGCCACTACCGTACTTTATACTGCATCCCCGAATAAACGAGTTTTTCAAAGACGGATCTTTATAGCACGGAGTCCTGGGAACACCCTCTTTCATCCAATTATTTTCTTACACTCCCTCCCTCTCACAACAAGTAGTTTCATTTTAATTACACATCATCTTCAGTCAACTGTTTTCATAATTAAAGTTTTATAAAATGTTAATCATAAAACTCTAAAGTATTAAAACATTTAGTTAAGTTTGTTTCATAATTTATAAAGTTCCATTAAAGAGATCCCTTGGCCTGTAACTTAAAGGAAACTGTTTATTACAAAAGTCGTTGATGAGAATACCGCCACTTGATATACGTTACAATTAATTTCATCCCTCATAAAAACCACCCCCTTCTTAATCGCATTATTACATCTCTGAAGTTACGAGCCGTGAAACGAGTTGTGGTAAAATTCATGGAGTTACATTCTGCACTTCTTCATTTTTAGTGACTCCGTTGGAGTTAATCTTGTTTTTTATATTTATTACAACCCAGTCAGACAACTACACGTGGCTTTAGTGTAAATTAAACGATTTTGTTTTTTAGAGTTGGCTTTAGAATATTAAAATAGTCTACGAACTATCAACTTAATATATAAATATAAGTTTTCAGAACAACTGACAAAATAAAAAGGTATTTGAGGAATTTGAGTTTTTTACCCCAAAAGAGTGGGCTGTTGTGATCAAAATTGATGGGGGGCATATTTTGTAAAATCGTGAGTTTTAAATTTCGTTTTTACTCAAAATTTGTATTGACTGCCATAACATTCTATTAAATTGTTTATCTGACGTTTGCCATCATTTGAGTATACAAAAACTAATATATTGTGTTTATATACACAATGATGGCAAATGTTCGATTAAACCATTTTTAATAATAAGAACAATCTACAATAACCAAATAAACAGAAACCAGAATAATAAAATGCATTTGGTCAACAATTCATAAAGATTTTGCGATTTATTAGTGAACAAAATATCGTACATGTTATAAGACGTATTTTCTAAAAATTCTGTCTATCAATTTCATAAAGTATTGCTCAAATGGGAAATTTCAGAAGTAAACGAATGTAGAAATTAGGAAATGTTAAATTGTTACCTTCTCTACTTAGCCTCGTAAATGTGTATATATTAAATTGTCTTCACTCGCTACGCTCGACCTTGTCGTATCTCGTAATTATATAACTATAACATTTTCTTTTTAGGTTAGAATTCACAATTACCATTTTGATAATAACTTCGCTAATTGTCATTGTAGATATTTGGGGTTTGTAACATTGCATACTGAATTTAAATCTGCAATTTTTTTAATTTATCATGTTTAAAGATTAAAAACACATGAGATATGAACCAAGAGTTGTTTAAAATATTCGCAATTTTCAAATTTTCAAATCGATTTTTCGGAATTTATATAGAGTTCTTTCTATGTGAGCACAAACATAGTCGCCTGTAGAAAACTTTCATGTTCATATCCTAATAAGTGTGGCAGCTGACGTGATTCTGTAAAGACAACCACAATGAAAAAAAGACGCATTGACAATAACCTTTTAAGTTTTCTGAAGCCACGAAAAGTGAAGTTTTGCCAAGAATTAAGTCGATTACGAAGTTTAGCTTCTTATACTTTACTGGGTAAGTAAAATCACGATTGGTAGTTTTAATACAAACTGTTTTTTTTTCATCTTCTTCTTCTTTTCTTCTTCTTCTTCTTCTTCTTCTTCTTCTTCTTCTTCTTCTTCTTCTTCTTCTTCTTCTTCTTCTTCTTCTTCTTCTTCTTCTTCTTCTTCTTCCTCTTCTTCTTCTTCTTCCTCTTCCTATTCTTCTTCTTCTTCTTCTTCTTCTTCTTCTTCTTCTTCTTCTTCTTCTTCTTCTTCTTCTTCTTCTTCTTCTTTATTTAGCAAGAGGTTCAGGAGCTGAGGTACGCCTATTGGATAAGTTATACGTCATAATTGGAGGAGAATCTAATCTAATACGGGACAACTGCATGCGATTAATTTTATCCTGCCGTTGTGCATCCAACAAAAAGTAACGTACAAAATACACTATTCCTGTTTCATTGACAGATATATTAACAATAGTTAAAGCTAATGTATTTTATCAACTGATATAAATAACAAATAACTGACAATTTTCGTATTTGTGTAAATATGCAAGATACTTGAAACCGTGTGATAAAACGCAAAGCTACAGTGGCTGTCTAACGTTACTTCTTGATGTGAAAACACTGTTATTATGTGTTATGATTGTTTTATTTATATTTTAGTATATGTCATTACTGGCTTTATATCTGTTGTTTTGTTATAAAACTTCGGTAAACAGAGTTTGATGTTGCAACAACCCTTATGGACCTGGGTAAGGAACGTGTCCTGAATCCCAAGAGGAAGTTATTAGTCAAGGCTGTTTTAAAGGATATACCGTTTTAGGAAGCATTTACACAGCATGGGGGACATATCATTAAGACAAGGAGGACTAGACAATAATATACATACTTTAACGTTGTGATTCTTACTGACAAGCGGCAAAATCTGTTTGGAGTTTAACTACTTCTGACTTCTCCCACGAACTACTCAGTGAACTATTAGCATGTTGAACGCCATCATGGAACTACCTAGCTTAATACATTATAATAAAAGTACATCTGTTAAATGTAATCCCAAGATTGTGTTTTGTGTTTTGTAGGACATGTTTATTGGTACATCAAAGTGTCTTATCCAGTAGGGTAACTTTGTTTAAACCTTTGTTATACAGGTTTTATTAGGCTACTTGTGTAAATAACTAATTTCCAACGAGTCTATTGGGTGTGTTTACATTAACAGTCTTCACTCGCTTCGACTGAACACGCCTTGAAGTTGTACATCTGTGAAAGAGTATAAACTCGTGTCAGTGACTCGGCATTGCTGTATCTAGAAAACATTCTCTCGGGAGTCAGAGATTATTAACTTACAATATTTATAATGAACCCAATGTATCCAAAAGAAATCTAACTGAATATTTCGAGTTTGGACAAAGATTTTGTTTTAACAAACCTATTTAAACAATGACCTTTAAGCTACAACAAAGCATCACATTTATACTAGCTATACATATAACATTAGCTAATGTATGTGGATCAAAGTTGTTAAATCCCTGGGATTGTAATGTTTGTGTCTATGGATTGAGAACTCTCACCGTTTGACAAAGGATTATTGGAAAGGATTATAAAAGGATTTTGTGTATTCCCACAACGTGAAACACAGTGGAGAGGATTTATTTGATGGAAAATATGCAATTTCATTTTCCTCTTGTGTAAATATAATGGTGTGGATTCATTTTAATTGTGGTTGGTGTAAATGGTCACAGGGAGTTTTTATGAAGGATGAATGCAGTAGGATTTTTTCGGATGGTGTATTTTTCGTTCATATTTTTCGGTTTAAAGAAATAAACAGTATTCAATTACCTCATAGGCTTTAACGTGTTTCATATCAATATTTCTCTTTTGGTAAAGGAATATAGATTCGTTTAAGGAATATAGGATAAAAGGAAAATTCCTCTTTACAAAACGCCATTTTGTTTTGCACGAAAGACTTCCAAACCGTTTGAAATTTGAAGAGGATTTAAGAGCATTGTTATACAGCAGAGTGTTCAGAATATATGGTGCCAAATTTTAAGTGGTGGTTTTATAGGTTAAAATAAAGAAAAAAAGTTCCTTCTTTTTCCATTAATTTGTCAACCGTTTTGTATTATTGGTAATACTGTAAAGGCAGTTTTCATTTACAAAAACAATAGATATAAAGCCAACAATTATATATAATAAAAGCTAAATCAAACAATCATAACACGTAATAACAGTGTTTTTATTCACATTAAGAAGCAACGTCAGACATGCAATAAACTAAACTTTGCGTGATCAACGCAGTTTCAAAGGTATTGTATATTTACACAAATACCAAACTTATAATTTGTTTGTTATTTACAAAACACATTAGTTTAAACTGTTGTAAATTTAACTGATCTTATTGCTTCCTCATAATCACCTTAGTCCGTTTAGTTGTCTTGGTGTATTTATGGAGCGTACACTATTAAAGATTATAACAATGTCGTCTATATTAAATTTAACAGTTGTATGAAACTTACAATTATATGTGTACTTTAACAGTTGTATGAAACATGTTGTACTAAACACAAAAAAATAATAAACGTGTCAAAGATATGTATTGAACCACCCAAGCCTGCGTCAGGTGGTTATTTATCTCACCATGTCTCCTTCCAGCCAGCTGATAACACTAAGAATTAGCTCGATCGTCCAGTTACTAGTATCTTCCCCTTCCCAGAGCTTTTGCCATCGCCTATGAAACCTAGTTTTCCTGCTGCTTTATATTGTCGCTTGCAAATAAGTTCTAGGAAAAATTATATGGTCTTTCTTTGAGTTATTAAACGGATTCGTACACCTGTTTAACTTTATTCACCAGATAGTCGTTTGGCAGGGTGCTAATCAAGACCATCACCGCTCATAGTTTAGGTTAGGTTAGGTTAGGTTAGGTTAGCTACAACAGTTTACTGCTTACTCTCTTTTGATAAGCGCCTTCGTCCAAACTGAGGCAGCATACAAGATTTTAGAGTGGATCACTATAGACAGTCCTCTTCTTTTATCTGCTTTTGGTCCTGCTAGCATTAGTCTAGACAGATAAGTACCAGTCTCTATCATCAATACAATAACATTTACCCAATACCTTCATCAGTTCTACTATGAATATTGAAAACAATTATTGTATAACAAAAAAGCTAAAAAAGATTTTAAAATCAGCCTTTATATCATAATTAGTTAACTGATTTAAATACATCTCGCGTCCAAAATGTTAAAAAAGTAATATTTAACAATAAACTGTAGACAAACACACCATGTATTTCACATTTAAACCTAGATAAATTACACAATATGCTTAACATGGTTATTGAGTTTTTCGCTTCGGTAATAGAGTTTTTTGCTGCTAGCCTAAAGCAAAGTACAAGCAAAAAACGTTATTCAACAGTCCATTTTCCTTTTTAATTTTCCGCTTTTATATTCCTCGTAATGTGATTACTAAAATAAGACACGCTAAATGGAAGTTTTCAGAGTCAATAGGAAGGTTACTTTACTTTTAGAAAACTGAGTTCAATAACAAGATTAACTAATTACCTAATGGTTATTTGATTTAAAAAAGTGAGATGTATGATTGTGCAAAAACATTGCGCAAACTTTCTCACTCGCCTATTTCTAAATCTAAATAAAACTAATGTAATATAATTTCCAAAAAAAAATTTGGAAAATATTTATATGTTTAAAAAGCGACTAAACTTCCTTCGCTTGTGCTATGAACTTGTCTTGAGCTTAAATCGTATTTGTCTAAAATAAAGTTTTTTTTAGGTGAGGGGAGTGGTTAGGTTAGGTTAGGTTAGGTTAGGTTAGGTTTGGTTAGGTTAAGTTAGGTTAGGTTAGGTTAGGTTAGGTTAGGTTAGGTTAGGTTAGGTTAGGTAAGGTTAGGTTAGGTTAGGTTAGGTAAGATTAGTTAATCTTCACTCTTTCAAAAATGAGCGAAATTGCGTATTTTATATTAGTCCCATGAACGATCGATTTTCTTACCGATAAATCACGACCAACGTTTTTGGAAAGTTGGGTCTTTAGAGATTATATTTGTAAAAAATGTTAGACAATTTGATGAAAATAGTTTTTTTTTTTATGGCACTCGCCACTCAGTTTAAAGTCATTAAAAAATGAAAAATAAACCCAGAAATTAAAATCTCTCCACTGAATTACGGTTAGTTTTTTTGTGTGTTGGGAATGGGTAAGTTAAAAATATTACCACCATTTATTGTACAATTTGGTTGTCTATACATATTAAAAATGAATATAATATCTGTATATTAACTATATTTAATCACTCTGAACATGTATTCTCGGGCGCTCTGTACAGTTAACAAACCCACCCTCTAGATAAATCATGTTTAAATGAACTGACGAAGAGTGAACGCTTTAAATGTAATTTCCCATTCATTCTAAAATCGCATCCTTGCTTTGTAATGTTCAAGTAATTTCCTTTGTAGAAAACACTTTGTCATTATACATGATTAAAAAGCAATCAGACAGTTGTCATAATCTCGTCAGACAGCTGGTAGGCTGCAATACTTTAATACTTTGTGAACTGATCAATCATAATGACGATGCGTTTTTAATATTTCCTTGACGTAGACTTTCTTAATATCCAAACTGTGCAATTAGAATTTCTTGTCAGCACTGAGATCGTTGGAAAACAATTTCTTTTAATGTCTCCATTTTTATTATTTTGAATAACAGTCTAAATTTAATGATAAGTCTACTGTCTAATGTGTCCTTTATATAGAGAACCTATCCCCTCAGACACTTCTGTCTAACCTACTAAATGGTATTATTGTTTAAATTTGTCCTTAATCTGTGTTAAGCTGTTAAAGTTTGACAGTTTACTTACAGGAATCTGTATATTACAGAATTTGAAAATATGATTTCAAAAACATTTTAAATTTTCTAAATATATATCTAAGAGAACACAACACACAAGTAAGGGAGGAACAAAAAAACATCAGTACCGGTAGAATCATAGACTATTTGCTAAAGTAATTCTTCACCAAGTAAAATAGTCATGTAGTGATGTGAAATTTAAGTTTTTCTCAAACTCAATAAAAGAATTACACATTTCAAATGCTGAGGCAGTTTATTGTAAACTTCAAACCAACATTGTACCTGAGTAAATCAACAGAATATTCAAATATTTTAAGTCTATGCATTGGGTTATTGGAGTATTTCTTCCGGTATGGAATCACTCGTGTTGGTGGTAACACAATTCTGGTTGGATTTGAGGAATAGAATTCGAAACATAAATATTTTGGAAAGGTTAAAAAATTTCATATTTTCATAACTCAAAACTTGTCCTCTAAGAACCAAAAACTCACCGATAATTTTGAAGACATGCCGACTTAGTATGTTCTGTTTAGGTTCTCAATGATTACCCTATAAAACATTTTATAATTATCTTGTATTTGTAATTTGTAGACGTTTTATATTGGGTTTATATCGAAGAAATACACAATTAATAAGTTTTGTTGAAACGATTTATGCTTTATTAGCAATTTAACAAAATTTGTTTACCCCAAATCTAAAATAAAGTACTTTTTACTAATATTATATTTTACACCAGTTTTTTTCGTTAAATTACTTAAGAAATGGTTTGAGACCAATTTTATTTTGATTATATTATACTATTTCACCTTAAGATGTTTTATCCAAATCCAATATCGAGATATATGAAAGTATATTTACTATTTTAAAACCTAGAATCAGTTCCCGAATTACCATATAATTTTGAATCACCCTGTACTTTACAACCGCACATTAAACTCCAAACTATTACAAAAGGTAAATATAAACAAACATACGTGTTTGAAGAGGAACATTGTCTTAGCGAATCTGTCATTAATCATATCCCGTCTCAAGCATGACTACAATCCTTGGGAACAGTTGCAAAGAATGAAACATGATGGATAGGTACACCCTTCTATCATTACGACAAACAACATTTATTTCTTGATAGTGATAGACTGTATTGTTCATCTCTTGGAAATCTCGTCTGTCATTTACAATGATCATAGAGATGTTTTATTTCACTAGATTCCGCTTTTAATTCATTTAATATTTTTAATGTTAATTAAAGAAGTATGTTTCTTATAAGTTACTCAGGGAACAAAGAGTAGGTTAAGTTTGGTTAACGTAAAAACGTCAAACTCCGTTTTATAACGTTATTCACGTTTCGTTTAACCTCAGGAAACTAAAAAATATATTTTCAACATTCTGCCGTAGTTGTAGTCTATACGATAGCGACCACAAAAATTAAGATTGGAATGTAAATGCTATCCTATAGGGGACTGTTGGAGTGAACTCATATTGAAATATAGAAAATATATTTATAAATGTCAAAGTGGCAGCCATTGTAAGCTGATTTTGGTTTCATATCTCGGTGTGAACACACAAAGTTTGATAAAAATATGCATACGTCTTTTCTGTTATGCCAAATTGCGAAGTTATTGTCAAAAATGTAATTTCCTAACCTAATGTAATATGTTTAATCCGGCAAGGCTGAATTACAGACACGAGCGTAGCGAGTGGATATATATATGCATATACGAGGCTCGTTAGTGTCTAGCAAACGTTCAAGAAATGAATAATATACACAATTATGAGGGTGAAAATACCTGTGTAACAACAGATTTAAACAAACTCACCCTACTAGTTAAGATCTTTTGATCTACCAACATAATTTACTATTTCCTGCAAAACGCAACGTTTCTAGATTAAATTTGAAAGGTTAGCATGTATTTAAATTGTATGGTAGAGCTGGGTGAGTTACATGATGGCAGCTAATTAATTTATTTTGATTTAAGAAGACTTGGTAAAGTTTGTTAATCATGTTTACATTTTTAAAAGTGGTAATTTTGAAATAGTTTGATATACCTCTCTCTCTCTCTCTCTCTCTCTCTCTCTCTCTCTCTCTCTCTCTCTCTCTCTCTCTCTCTCTCTCTCTCTCTCTCTCTCTCTCTCTCTCTCTCTCTCTCTCTCTCTCTCTCTCTCTCTCTCTCTCTCTCTCTCTCTCAGTTGTCATCGCTTTAAAGTGAGAAACAGAGGTTAAAATAAAAACACTTAGCCCTCGAATCGTCTAATCGTGTCAGAGTTGGAACAGAAAAAGATTTGATCACTAGAGACCCGATATGAAACGTGGAATAGAGGGATCTAACCCAACACTACATGATGTAATGTGTAAATCTAGCTAGTTTACCTCGGGATTGTCACATCTCTACTCACTATAAATAACCCTCTGAGAGAATGGCAAAATAATTTAAAATTATAAACAAATTTTGAATCCTTATCTACATTCATTCAACATCTATTGTTTCTTTTTTTTAATACTACAAAGATATTAGACAACCATTTTTTCCTTTATACCGCTCGGTTATCATCGCCTAATAAAAAAAGAGATAAAATATAACCTAAAATAAAGACCCTTAGCCCTCGAATATTCTAATAGCGTCAATTCAAGATCAGAAAAAGTGGGTTATGAGAGACTCTATAGGAAAGATGAAAGAGATGTATCTAACCCAAGATTTCCATGAAAAAAGGTGTAAATTCAGCTAGTGTAGTTCGGGTTTAACACACCCTTACTCACTATAAAATACCGCCGAAGGGTAACAGTAAAAAAAATAAACGTTAATAAATACGTGTTTTTAAACTTTGTTTGGTTTACTTCGAATTAAACAATCATTAAAAATCTACCAATTATCGCAACTGTCTTTTGTCTCACCCTGTAGATATTTTAACAAATAAAATTTAGAGATTTTAGAAAAAGTTACCCTTTTTATAAACGTATATTTACGTTTCAACATTTTCTTTCAACATTTTAAATTCTTTCATTATGATTAAAACACCATATACTAATCGGATACGGATTTACGAGCGCGGATTTCCAAATAAATATTAAATATTACGAAACCATTAAACTCTACGGATTTGTTTTTCTTAACGTAAAATAAATTTAAATGTTTTATGGTAAAAATTAAAGGATTTTTTTAATTCGTTTAAAAAATTTGATGAACCATATCATAGTACTAATCCACCCCTGTCATATAAATTAATAATCATTGTTTTTAGCCTTCGAACTACTTAAATTTATTACAAATTTTGTTGTAGGTAAATTTAGTACTTAAAGCAATTATTAACTTACATATTTCGTTGCCACCGGCAGCATTATCAAGGTAGCTGTGGACTTTATTGCTGTCCACATATCAGCAACATATAAATAGATACAAGCAGATCCTCACAGTAACGACCCAAGAGTTGAAAGAAAATTTTAGATTAGGGTAAATTTTTAAGTAGGGCAAGTTTTAAACAGATTTTCTGACCCACTTAATTGTGTAAACTAAGGGATCTAGTAAATCTGTATATAAATATATATATATATATATATATATATATATATATATATATATATATATATATTCTAAGGAATGTATAAAATTCGGATATAAACTGAATACTTAGATAAAATTCTTTAGAATATCCAAGTATTCAGCCTAAGCATGGCAAAGTGTGAAATAAAGTAATTTTATTAGACACTTAAACTTTGTCCAGGCGTTGTGTTTAATACTTCCGCTGAAATATTAATTGGACAGATTTTCTTAGAAAATTTCGTTTTTCCAATATAATCCATATGAAATGGAGAAGATAAGATGTTGTGTACTAAATATTTACTGAAGTACACCTAACCTAACCTGAAAACCATAGAAAAACCGCTATTCCAAATTCTTGAAGTACAAATTTGTTTGTTTTCCTACTTTACCTGTCACCTTCAGGCAATTTATAAAATTTCTAGACATTGTATACAATGCCTAATTTAACACATTATCGGTATGTGTTAAAATAACCCCTCTTCTCTCGTTTCTTGGCTGTGGTGAGCCTTGAAACTGTACACTATTGAATGTGTGTGTGGGGGGGTGTTCCACTAGCTAAAGTCGTGTGGACTTAGCTTTGTCGGATTTTGTAACTTGATCAAATAGATACGAATCGAATTTACACTTTGGACATTATTAATATCGCTATTTCTCAACATAGATATATTGGGGGGTTTGATACCAATACAAATAAAATTAAAATCGGCAAAGTATATAATTTAGTGTGTTATAAATTGAACAACACTCAAAAATTTGACTTTTTCAATTTGAATGTTCCTAATTTCAATAGAGGGCTACATGAGCACATTACATTCCCCGACAAATTTTCATATTCCAAATAAATTTAGTTTCTGTTAACGTACGTAGCAGAAGATAGACGAACGCCATGTCGTTCACTTTTCCGATTTTTGACGTCATGAAAAGTGAAAATCAGGCAACAAAATAAAGTTGACATTATTTTGCTACTATAGAACTTACGCTATACTTTTTATAGTAGGTAAATAATAACATTCCATTTTAATATATCGTAATACTGTATTAAAATTAACGAACATCTTATCCACAAAATTTTAGAGGTCTATTATGTTACGAACGCGGCTATACAGCTCCAGGCTACAGTAAATAAGACTACCGTCAATTCTTTTACAAAATATAAACCCACATAATTTACTTGGAAACATGTTTATAAGAAACCTAAGACAACCTAAAATTAATTACAGCGTATAATAAAAATAAATTTGTTTTAGAAGGACGTCAGACTGACACGCTTAATTAAAATTATTATATATTAATTTCCAAAAGATGTTTTGCTTGGTGTATGTTTTGTTGTGTACTTAAATCAACAACATGTCGTTTAAAAGATTTGTTTAGGCGCGGGACTTCAGCTAACAGTGAGCCATGTCTTTGTGATGATTCACGTCTATTCTTGCTGTTTAAAAAGAGAAAAACTTCCGGTCATCATCGCCTTACAAAAAAGGAAGAAAAGACCACAAAACAAATTATCTAGTCCTGAACCTGAAAATTTTAATAGCGTCAGGTCGGAAAAGATCAAGAGTTGATCAAAAGAGAACTGGTAGGAATGTTGAAAGAGAGAGATCTAACCCAAGACTAAATGAAAAGGTACAGATCTAGCATTCACATTGAGATTGCTAAGCCCTTACTATGTTTGCCTCCTCAAATGTTGTAATTTAAATAATATCCGTCAAATATACAGTTAATATAAATGTTAGACATTTTTTTTTTGTAGCATGATGACGACTAACTATGATACATACAAAGTGAATTTTCGACATACTATATTGTTATTTTATTTTCATATTAAGATACATAATACATTTTTTAATTCAGCCAAAAATATTGTTCAATTTAAATATCGACGTACTGTACAATCACAACTGTTTATTTGAGAATTGAAGAATTTAAACTCTATTTATTCACAGTCTGATATAAAAGCTTTTATATGCACATGATTTTAGTGTTTTGATACATTTAATGGTATACCTGAAACAGCCGCAATGCATTTAGTGCCGCCCCATACCAACCACACATTTGTATGGAAATTTTCAATCTACAGGATATCGCAATATGAGCGTTGTTATTATAAATAGCATAGTATTTGAACGGTAGATAAGCCCTCTTTCATTCACAATAAAAGAAAAATTCACAGAGATTAATTCTTGCAATTTCCAATAACATTTTACTATTTAATTACTCTAAATAAAACTTTAAAAAGTTCTATAAAAATACGTTTATTAAACGTGTTTCAACGACAATGTTGCCATCTTTAGTAACTGTTTGATTGTTGTTGTTCATGAATCCCTAAAGATGGCGACATTATTAACTTTAATAAATCTGTCCTAGAACAATTAGAAAACTTCATAAAATTGCTTCTTTTGCTATCGTTCAAATATGAGAAATAAAGTTTTTTACCAAACCAATAGTAAATCTAAATTGTGTTTCATAAATAATTTACCAACATATGACAAAGATGGGCAGTCGTTAATAAAAACTGAATTTTATTCAAATATAACCTTGAATTTAATAACAGGAAAAATATCATACCTTTCTTTTTCACATATATGTAATATAAAGAAAGTTATATGATGTGTCAAATATTGATGTCAAATTAGGAATGCTGTCGTTTCATATACTGCCGAAATATGTTTTGATTTTAATCATATTTGGCATGCGTCCATATTTTGGTTATATCTTGGGGTTTTAAAATTTTTAAAATATTAGTTAACTCAAAATCAGACGAGTGTTTATGAATTAATTCGTCCCTCAACAGAATCGTCTTTTCTAACCTTCCCTCTCTAGCTTTAGATTCCACCCTCTCTTCTACCTATATTCTCCAACCTAAAAAGCACACAAAACTACGATATAACAATTTTTATGAATTTTACTCAAATGTAGCTAAAGAACCCAAAATGTACTGATCGTTATCTTCCTAAAATAGCTGTTTGTAATTTATTACCAACTAACGAAACAAAAAATTGGTCTTGATATTGTTATAAAAAACGACTTTACCTATTTCGTTCAAACTATAGTCAAATGTAAATATGACGCAAACCCATTTGTAAATCGAAATTAACATATATTATTGTTCAGGGAGAATCAACAAAAGAATCTTGATTGACGTCATTAAAAACTACGAACAGTCGAGAGTAAAAAGTGATCATACTTCGTAATAAATTAACATAAAGACTTTATCCCTTAAAAGGATCGTATTTCGTTATTTACCCTCCAATAATGTTAAACAATGGTAACTAATTTTAACAATGTGATTTACTACAATTTAGGATCTAGCTAAATCGTTTTCTCACAGTCGAAAATTTTAGATTTACTCCATTTCATCAAAATCATCCGTAATAAAATTAACAAACCTACAATTGCTAGTTTTATAGTGTTTACGTTATTAGACATTAAGTGTATCGCTGAAATCTGTGATTTGTTATAACAGGAAGTGACTTTTATGATTTGAAGCGTCACGTTATTTAACGGCAAGGAAACATGTCGCCATTGCTTTTGTCCGGTAATATAAGTTACGACTTAAATTATTATACATGGAGTTTCAAGTTATAATAAAAAGTGGAAACTATAAATCGTTGGAAATAAAAAAGAAATAACCTCTGTTCGTTTATACGATGCACACACTCTAAGGCGCTTTTTAGTGAGTACGTGCTTTGCAATCCCGATGGTATTTAACTGAATATACACGTTTGTTGTAGTCTTACGTTATGTCACTCTCTTTCATCTTTCCTATTTGGTCTCTCTTGACGAACTCTTGTTCTTTTTTGAACTTTGACGCTATAAATTTTCTTCCAAAAAAGCCAAAATTGTTTTTAATACTTTACGTGAAAATATTCAAAAAGAATACACAGTTTGTTTGATCAATCTTACTATCGAAAAGTCCAACGTCTATTGGAGTCTCCCAGAGTGTTCTATTCTAATGAATCCAGCTGGAACCCTGCTAGTTGCCTGAAAGCACTTCCGGCTACCCTGCTGGTATCTTCCATTACGAATGGTCTCGTTAGTTGGTCATCATGGGTTTTTATAGTAATGACCATATAGTTATGGTCATTCACTTCCAAAATATTCCCTACCAGTCAGTTATTGGAATAATTTTTGAGTTGTTTCATATAAATACTCTACTCCCTCTCCTATACTGCTTTGGGACTTAATTAACAATAATAATTCCTAGCAACAATGATAATTCCTAACAACAATGATAACAACAATGATAATTCCTAACAACAATGATAACAATGGCGATATTTTCTAACAACAATGATGACAATAATCATAATTCCTAACAACAATGATAAGACCTATGATAATTCCTAACAAAAATGATGAAAATAATGAGAATTCCTAACAACGGCGATATCAATAATGATAATTCATAACCACAATGATAACACTAATGAAAAATCCTAACAACAATGATAAAAACAATGAGAATTCCTAACAACAATGATAACACTAGTGATAATTCCTAAACAACCATGAAAATAATGAGAATTCCTAACAACGGTGATATCAATAATGATAATTCATATCAATAATAATAGCAATAATTATAATTCCTAACAACAATAATAACAATGATGATATTTTCTAACAACAATGGTAACAATAATAATAATTACTGACAACAATGATAACACTGATGATAATTCTAAACAACAATGATGAAAAAAATGAGAATTCCTAACAACAGTGATAACAATAATGAGAATTCCTAACAACAATAATAACAATGATGATATTTTCTAACAACAATGGTAACAATAATAATAATTACTGACAACAATGATAACACTGATGATAATTCTAAACAACAATGATGAAAAAAATGAGAATTCCTAACAACAGTGATAACAATAATAATAAATCCTGACAACAATGATAACACTAATGATAATTCCTAACAACAATTATGAAAACAATGAGAGTTCCTAACAACAGTGATAACAATAATGATAATTCCTAACAGCAATGATAACAATTATAATATTTTCTAACAAAAATTATAACTATAATAATAATTCCTGACAACAATGATAACAATAATGATAATTCCTAAAAACAATGATAACAATAATGATTATTCCTAAAAACAATGATGAAAACAATGAGAATTCCTAACAACAGTGATAACAATAATGATAATTCCTAACAACGATGATAACAATGATAATAGTTTCTAACAACAATTATAACAATAATAATAATGCCTAACAACAATGATAACACTAATGATAATTCCTAAAAACAATGATGAAAACAATGAGAATTCCTAACAACAATGATAACAATAGTGATAATTCATATTAATAATAATAGCAATCAAAATAATTCCTAACAACAATGTTAACAATGACGATATTTTCTAACAACAATGATAACAGTAATGAGAATTCCTAACAACAGTGATAACAATAATGATAATTCCTAAGAACAATGATAACAATGATGATATTTTCTATCAACGATTATAACAATAATAATAATGCCTATCAACAATGATAACACTAATGATATTTCCTAAAAACAATGAGAATTCCTAACAACAGTGATAACAATAATAATAATTCCTAACAGCAATGATAACAATGATAATATTTTCTAACAAAAATGATAACAATAATAATAATTCCTGACAACACCGATAACAATAATGATAATTCCTAAAAACAATAATAACAATAATGATAATTCCTAAAAACAATGATGAAAACCATGAGAATTCCTATCAACAATGATAACAATAATGATAATTCATATTAATAATAATAGCAATAAAAATAATTCCTAACAACAATGTTAACAATGACGATATTTTCTAACAACAGTGATAACAATAACGATAATTCCTAACAACAATGATAACAATAATAATACTATCAATACCTTATTTTTTGTGACCGCTGTCATGTATACGTACTTACGGACTGACAGTATGTCGAAAAATAATTATAGGTTTCCTGAAGTCACGCAACGCGAGTTTCAGTCAAAAAACATTGGTTGAAATGTTAAACGTTTACAAAACGCACTTTATACTTCACATACTGGGACGCCTTACTTTGAATAAAGGATCTACAACTCCTTCACTTATCACATAAACTTCTCCTCAGAGTGAATCGAATTTCATTATCGATTTTTTAATAATCAGTTTATAGCACAAGCAAAGTAGATTTAGCTCTTATAAATATTGTTTCAAAAACATTGTCCATGGATCATTATCACTAAAATGACATTTTGATTTGTTTTTATTTCATTTTGTTAGTAGCAAAGTTTGTGCAATATTTGTGCAGCGTTAATATATTGTCCGTACAATAAAATGTACTAATTAGAAAACTTCATCCCGTCCGATGATGCAGGAAATTATAAATTTTATATTAATACTGTATTTACGTTGCAGCTTGCTTCGCTCAAGTTTAAATAACAGTGACTTACTTAAGATACATTTATTGACAGGAATATATTTTATAAAGAACGATAATAAATCGACTGCAGTTTAAAAGAGTTCATTAAACATTTGTAATGAACGTATCATTCTGTGGGGATTATTTGAACACGTTCTCAATGATGATAGAATATAAAAAGGATCGTGTTTAGCGGTGAGGAGGTGATCACGTACCACAAAACCGACAGCCAATTAGATTCCCATGTACCTGACCACTTGTCACGTAGCGGGTTTCGACTAGAATAACTCGTTCAGACATTAAATCGATTAATGTGCCGATTCTTTGTCACCAAGCACAATTACACGGTCTTGCGCTAAGTGAAAATTACTGTTTTTCAATTGAAGTAACGGCATTGTGGGAGGAAACGAGAACCTTATTGTTGTTCAGGAAACTTGTTTTTTTATTTCCAGTGTTTTTTAAGTTGATTGATTCGGTTAGATTTAGATTTCTTCAACAATGGACGAAGTGAAACATTTTGAAAATTTTAATGATTAGTATTACGTGACGGTTTTGAAATTGCTCACGACACCGAAAATTCAGAATTTAGAGTGAATAAAACAAACGGTGAAAAAAAAATCGCACAAACTTTCTCTCTCATCCAACTCCAAAAGCAAATGAAAACAAAACTAAATCATTTTTCAACAAAAATAACCTATGGACACTCATTTTTGAAAAAAAAAAAATAATAATAAAAAAAATAAAATAATACTTAAATTAGAGCCTATACTTGTTTTCAGCGTTAATCGTGTTTCAATAAAATCGAGATTTCATTGATGTCGATCAAAGCTCATATTTTGATTTTATTTTTTAACTACTCTTCAACCGCAATAGGTTTGATTTTCGGTATTAGAGAGGAGCTTGTTTGATTAATCAACACATTTCACTTAAACTTAAACGATTTTGATAAATTCAATTTGGAGCAATCCTATATTCTATAACACGTTGGTTCTGACAACCGATTTTTAAAACTAATAACTCACGAATAGTTACTTTTAAATTTAGCCACCATTACATTTTGTTTGGCTGCTTAGAGGTTACCCATAAATTTTGAGTTATAAAGAAAATTAATAAACAACCGAAAATCGTCCGAAATATGCCGCCATACCAAATTTAATTTAAATAGACCCATAGGTTTGGCCCTCGTCACGCCTCGCTGCAGTAGTAATTGTAATTATTAAGGTTAGTGTGTATTGTACCTCTGAAGATGATAGCAGTGCTATTGAAATGTACATAAGATAGAATAAACATAACTATACAGTCTTAGTGTTTTATTGTGGTGTTGATGAATTTTCTTTCATTGTAATAAATATTCATACTTTACCAAAATTTTAAGAAACTCGATACAGTTTTTCTTCGAAAACTAACCGAACTGATAGTTTTTGGAACACAGCAAAAAATGCCTTGTGTTTGGATCCTTAGAAGATACATTCAAAATTTTCATTATACAAGATTTGGAGAAACGAGATTGTCTGCCTCACGGCAACATCACCCAACTTTTGAGTTATGGAAACAAAAGGTTTAAATATGCCTATATAGTCAATTTGTTTAAAACCAATTTAATTACAACAGTCGATATAGCAGACAGGAAGAAAGGTGTCATAAAAAAACTATTTTTAAGGTTAAGAGAATTATCAAATACCTTTCACTATACTAGGTTTATATATGATAAATACAAAAATGAAACTATTTTCCCAAGAGTTGATGAAACAATTACATTCTGCGATGAAAAAGTTTAATTTGCAAAATACTGGAACAATTTATTAAAACTTAAAGACGGGGGAGATGTGAGGGAGATATTTTACGCTGGGTTGATGAATGGGTTTTAACTTTGAGAGTTAAAGGGAAACCAAGGGCGGGGGAGGGGGTAGTTAAAGGCATTTCATTCCGTAAATAATATGAAAACTTTTCACGTTGAAATCGGAACGTTGGGGAATTGCACTGAAGCGAGTATAAAATTACGTGAGTTTTTTCGTCTGATGATGCAGTTAGAGAGATGATGCAGTCGGTCAGTGCACTACTAGTCGGACTGAAAACATTGGTTTAGCTGTAGATTGCAAACGAAAATGAATCAGTTGAGAAATATAGGGTGAACAAAAACAGTTTACAGTATATATATATATATATATATATATATATATATATATATATATATATATATATACTATTTTTTATGAGAAGATGGTAATAATAATGACGCCAATGTTTGATTTATTTCTAATCCAGTATTTGAAGAAAATGGTAAGTTAACATCGTTAACGTTAGTTTTTGAATGATCTTTATGTTGTACGGCGCCAGAAAACTGAAAAAACGACAAATTATCGACAACTTATGTGTTATTCCACTTATAACGCACTAAATTAGGTACAAATTTGCAGATTACAATTCCGCATTTAATGAAACCAATGAAACTTCTCTACGATGGGAAATAGCCAAGGTATCGTTATAATTTGCAAATCTAACCTTTCAAAAAATATAACATCCTTGTAGTTATGATATCCGGTAGGACCGAATCACTAACACCAGAGTTAAGAGTGGAGTCTCCTACGCATACAAACAGGTTCGAGGCCCGTTGGAGATTTGTCAATACATCTATGAGGTCCTTTAAAGCGTCAAGACAATGCTTATACACACAATTAAGAGGTTCAGGAAACATGTGTAACAACTGTTTAAAACAAACTTACCCTACTAACAACACAATTCAGCGTTACATTTAGAGGATCTGCTTGTATTGTATTGTTTAATGTCTTAAATGTACAACATGTTTTATACTAATGTTACAAAGTACAACCAAATTATCCGAAATACTTTGACAAACAGTTTGAATTAATTCGTAGTTTAAATTAATGTCCCTAAATGATTATGTTATGATCTCTTTAATTTCGTCAATCGTTTGAGGGACTTTTCCTCAATAATTCTATTTTTCACTAAGTGATTAGTGTAAGGGTGGATGGATGAGGCGGTCAATTAGTGCTACCTCTTAGTCCGAACCAATGCTGTGGGGGCACATTGACGAAGTAGTTCCTTGCTACCAACGTATAATGACGAGGAAACCCATCATAGTCAAAGTACAGGTCAAATAAGTTAAACATAATTCTTACCTACAGCACTACTACATCGCGTAATATGTTTAGGTAATTGTTGCAATCAACTGTACCATCAAAGAAAAGTGATCCTAGGACAACTTCACTGGAGAATGCACCCAAAACTATGACACCTGGCAAGCTTAGTGGAGATTCGATAGTCAAATGGGGAGTTCCACCATTAATCTACGTAGCAAGACAACTTGAAACAGCGCTCGTCTTTATCAAATTAGTCTAGTTACCCAGAGATTGGGTTGCGCATGATTTCACGGAATTCTAACCGTCGCGCTGATCTACGTCCTCCAGAAAACCATGTAACAATTTTGAGAGGTACGGTTTCAAAATAAATTTCTCCTCAGAGGCTCATTTACAGTTAGTACGGGCTTAACAATCCCCAAGGACCCTCTCTGGATCTACATAGTTTTTTTTTAAATTTTCGGTTAGATCTCTGTCATCTTTTTTATCCTGTTTTTTCTTGATAAAATTGTTTTTTTACAGATCCTGACTCTAATATAGTATTAGAGATCTATGAGCCTTTCCTTTTCTTCTTTTTATATAATTAGATAATGGCCGAGAGATTGTTCGTCTTTAAATAAGAAAGAGTATTAATCAAAGTATTTTTATTATTAATTAATACATTGGCGTTCCCTATAAGGACAGTAATTGAACCTCACGTGGTATAGACTTTTTTGATCTCTTTCCAAACGTCATCAACTATCATCTCATGTGACAGACTGCCACGCCGCCTCTCTCCGCGTTAAGTGAGTTCTCGTAGGGTTCTTCTTGCCCCACGTTGGAACGCCACTTACCACGCCGAAAGTCTTGTCTGACTTCACGCGAATTTAAGATTCTTGTTCCCTTTTTTGGAACACTATTATCACGAACTCTTAAACTCGCTGTACGATCACCACCGACTGGGCGAACCACCTTTCTTTTCAGAGCAGACGCGGGCAAGGCCAAGATGCTCACTTTTACTTTTTTAAATCAAAGATTTTGCAACTCTTGGCTCTAATAAGTATGAGCTTGTCCTCATAAACTTACTAAATTTTAATTAACGCAAAATTCCCTGAATTTTATCTCAATGCTCGATTATTTAACTTTTTTAAGATTTACTCTCTCTCTCTCCAAGGTCGTGCCTTTTGGGAGAAATCGGCTCTTAAGTTCTGATGATAACTTTTTAAAATTTTCAAATTATATTACCAGAGCACATATATATATAAAATTTATGTTAAAACAAAGTTAATAGCATACACAGAATGGATTTATATTAAAAACACAACAAAATTTAGAAATGGATTATTTGTATATTATCTCCTCTTTTCCACAGAAAAATTTTATATTCAAAACTTTTTTAACCACACAAAACAATTTAATTGAACAATAACACAACTATTTATTTATTTAACAACATTAATTAATGTAAGATTATCTATATATTAAACAAAAATAAAAGCGCTTGACTTTCCAGACAGAACCACAAACAGTTTTTCCTGTACTGAAAAAGTCGTATTTAAATTATTAATTATTATCAACACCAAAGCAGAGGTTTAAAAAATGAATTTAATTTTTAATAATTCCCCTAATGACGTTATATTTGAAAAGAAGTTAATATTTGCGAATTATTCCTTAAGTATAAGATACCTTCACACTTTAATAGAAGTTCTAGTTGGATTTGGAATTTGTTGTATTGTTAAGATGATAGTGATGTGATGTTTTCTATCCAGAGTCTGTAAGCTGCTAAGTAGTTGAATGCTGGTCTCGAATTCTTCTAAGTCGCCTTGAAGATCGATTAAAGTTGAAATTATTCTAAGTCCAATTAGTAGAGTGACAGTTGAATCTTCCTCTCAGCTCAGAGTCGGTTGCAGAAGAAACGTCCTTTAAGCGTCGATTCCAAATCAAAAGTAATCGTCTTTCGACGATTAAAACTCGGTCTCCCTGTCAGTGGGAATTAATCCACTTTTCTGGAGCCAATTTTCCTCCCTTTTTGGGAAAAAGGTATTTTCCATATATTATGTGTTTTCAGGCCCTTTTGGTCTGAAATATTTACACTATATGTTTTATTAGTCCTATTTTTTGACTAACGAATAGTTTTCTTCCTTAATTATTAATTAAAACACCTTTTAATTAATAATTTATAGTATTTTTTCTTTAACGTTATCTTTGATCCATGTTGGCAATATGATGATTCTGACTTTAGACTCTGCTTGAAGATGCGCGCGCAACTGTTCATGTTTTGGCATGAAAATCTCTACTTTTGACGTTTTTTCGTTCAACTCGCTATAACTTTCGAACGCTCGAACCGATTTTAAAGTTCCTTTCGGATTCTTCTTCCTTTCCATCTTGTGGGTCTTGTGGAACTTGATTCATCGCTCTACTACGCTTCGTTCGCGAGTTATCGCCCTTTTCCTGAAATTTGATTTTTCCCCTTTTCAAATTTTGAGATGAGTCCTTCCTCAAAATTCTTTTGACGAAATCTTGTTCCTCTTCTACTACGACGAAAAACTATGTTTGTACTTTTCCCATAACTCGTTTGGTTGTCGAGTTATTCGCCTTTGAAGTCCTTAAGTTTGTGTCGTATGAGTTTATGTTCATAAAAACCCCCCCATTATATATTATTACTTCTGCTTTGGTGTTTTACAATTTTACATACTAAATACATATAATTATCATGTTACTTTACCCCTTTAACGTTTATTTTACCCGCTTTTGGGCTTTGAAGTTTTACGTTTTGTAATTATTATATCTCCCTTATTTTATTTTCAAATTTGATTCTAAGAACCTATTATTGTGCCCTATTGTGGTCTCTACAATAGTACTTATTATTATTTTTTAAATGATCCCCCCTTCAACTCAAAAATTCCAAAAAACTCCCCAAGAATGACTTTCTAAGTCCATTCTCACCTGTTAATTATTATTAATTCATATTTTTTATTTGTGATCATTGTTATTTCCCCACTTGGTTATGACTCTACGATTTTTGAATTTTGAATTTATTCTTTTTCCAAATTTTAGGTTTTTGAGCCCTTCTAAAAACTTGAATAACTTTTTTGTTTTATGTGATTTTAAATTTATTCTTCGATATTATTGGTCGGTTGACTCTACTGAATATTTATTTATATTAATAATTTAGTTTCTTAATAAAATAGGAACTAAGGCAGTTTGACTTTTCACGTCTGAACAAGCAAGTTTGCTCTCGATCTGGCGTGACGTCATCGCCCCACCTCGTCCCCACTCTACAAGGTTTAGCGCGGCAATTTAACTTGTTTTAAATGGACTTGAGACGTTTGGCTTTTTCCAAACCGCCTCAAAATCCCCCCTTTGAACTAAAATTTTCGGTAAAAATGAAAATATCCTATTTTTCATTTTTTTTTAAAAACTAAAATTTTAGTATTAAACCCCTTTTTCGACATATCACATTTCATATTAACTATTTATTTATCATCTCTATTATTCATCAACATAAAGTTTGACATATTAATCTAACAACTTATATAAACACATTTATTTATATCAAAAAAAACATCTCCTCCATCATTTCATATATTGATATACTCAAAACACATTTTATTCATTATAGTATAATATTTATATATTCAAAACACATTTTATTCATGATAGTATAATATTGATATATTCAAAACACATGTTATTTATTATGGTATACATACAAATTTGCTTAAGCGTTCTTATAGTCCATTACAGCCGTTTCATCTAAACGTCCTTGCTGTAAATAAACACATTATCACACACAAAACATATTACATTTATATAAGGAATAATTCGTCTTATATGATTCTATTTATCTGCTTTGGTTGAATTTAAAACTATGCCTATATATATATAAAGTACTTGGTAACTACAACGATTATTATCCTAATTGTAGTTAAAAAGAAAAATTATTTATTTTATTCGGAATCTCTCATTAATAAAAAACAAAACAGTACACATTTAAACATCCATTCATTCATTTCCATCACCCCTCTGCTAATTTGCTTGACAGGTTGTCGTTCAATATTTGTTTATCAATATCCTGCCTTCCCCTTCACCTCCTCGTCTATACTTTGTTTATTCAGGTGCGGCCTGCAGATGCGTGTTACCGCTACTCTCCTGACCTTGTACACTTAGGAATTTATTCGGGACTTTTCCTGTTAATCACTGACCTAGGCTACCTTCTTTTAATCAGCTGAGAGTCCGTTATTTCCCTTTTACCTCACTCGCTTCTACACTTTACATATTACAACTTTTAAACATTACAACTTATACATTTTATTCATGAAATTTCTTACGTTCTATTAATATCTCCTTAGTCCTTCACATTTAAATATTACTTTCCCTTCGGGCCTCCATTCTTTCATCTTACACTTCGTAGAATTTTTGAATTTAACTTTCTTCTTTCGATACCTTAAGTTTCGTCCATTTTGTCTTTCCGGATCCGCCATTTGTATTATAGCTCTCCAATCACTCCCGTCGCTGGCGTCGAATCTGTCTTGTGTAAGTTCCGAATCGTTTTCAGAGTTATTTTGCAAATTTTCGTCGTATTTTATTATTTTATTATTTTCGTCGATTGTTGCCTTTGGCACATTTTTATTTCCTTTATTCTCCGCTCCTTTCAGCCCTTCATCTTTATTAATTAATTGGTTACCTTTATCCCACGCTTTTAACAGCACTTCATCATTGTTAAAATTTGCATTTTTCCTCTTCGTTGATTCATTCCTTGCACTTAACTTGTTTCTTCGCTTTTGACCACTTTCTGTTTCGTCACTACTCGGTCTAGACACGTCCTTTGCTTTTTGTTTTAGGTCCGTAGGCATTTTAACGGCCAACACACAAGCCCCTTTTGCTCGCTTGTGCGAATTTGAGCCTCCATTATTCGCTGCTGACGACTCTACCATTTTACCGGTTTCGCCGCCATCTTGATGTTCGTTCTGCGCTTCGCTTTTGCTCAATCTTGATCTCCTTTTCTCCGCTTTTCTAAGCACTACTTTATTATTAATTTTTGCAAAAAACTGGCTCACCCTATTCTTACACTCTTTGTCACCTCCGGTATAGTCACATTTCAGTCTAGACACGTCCTTTGCTTTTGGTTTTATGTCTACCGGCATTTTGGTAGACAACGTATAAGCCCCTGATACTCGCTTATACGAATTTGAGCCTCCTTTATTTGCAGCTGACGACTCTACCATTTTACCGGTTTCGCCGCCATTTTGATGTTCGTTCTGCGCGTTTTTATTGCTCAATCTTAAAACCTTATTCTCCTTAAGAAAATCTACAACAATAAATTCATTTTCCTTTACCAGTTGTAGGAAACCCTTTTCCATATTAATGCGACTTCGATATTTGCACATTAAATCACAACCCATTATAATTTTGCTTTCAAGCTTTGGTACCACCATAAATACCCCTCTTATTGCTTGGTTATTTATTCTAATTTCCAATAATGCCTGTAATTTAATCTTCTGTCGTTGGCTTTTTATCGCTGTCACCATTTCCGTATTTACAACTGGTAATTCCAAGATTTTATCGTTCCTATTTTTAAGCACATGTTTATAAAAATCCTCTTGCACACAGGACATTTGAGCTCCGGTGTCAATGGACATATTTACTTTTATATTTTCGATTTCTATCCCTATTTCCGGACATTTTTCGTAAACTTCACTATTTAAAATTTTATTATCTCTTTCCTCCATTAAATCTTTCTTAATTTCTGTGTTTAAAATCCCCAATTTAATTTTATTTATTTTCTGATCCCCCCTTTTAAGTTTGCTAAATTTGGTTTTATCGTCGATCTCAATTCCGTTTGTATTATCCTTTTTCTGCCAAAAATTTTGCCTTGAGATCTCGTATTTTAGTTTTTTGTGACCTTGGGCGGGAATTTTTGATTTGAAGGACCAGGGTTTTGAGGTATTTGTGGTTGAGGTTTATTCTGGGTTTGACCATAGGATCGAGGGTTAGGGTTTTGGGATGGTTTTGAGTAGTCTTGATTCCTTTGCCTGAAATTTTGATCTCTTTGTGGTCCGTCCCTCCTTTCGAAACTATCTGGTCGGCGAACTTCTCTCGTCATTCCGTCTACGTTTTCAATGGTCCTCAAAAACTTGATAGCGTCCTCCAAATGCTCACTAGCCCTACCAATACACGCTAATTGAACTTTTTGGTCGAAATGCCTCATTAGTTGGTATATAAGGAACTCTTCCGGAATTTTGGGTTCCAAATATTCGGCCTTTCGCACCATTTTACAAAAATAATCAACCCTACTCATATTTCCGTTAGGATTATATCTATGGTTTTCTATCTGATTCCTAACTACTTGTTGCGTTTGATAACCCCAATAATGCTCCAAAAATAACAATTTAAACTGGCTATATTCTTCTGTATCTCGCTTGATTATTTCCCACCATTCCATGGCAGCTCCTCTCAATTTTTTCTCCACTACTTTCAATTTATCACTTTCTTCCATCACGGGATTTATTTCTTGGAATACCTCCTCAATTTGTTTCAAAAATTGCACAGGATTTTCTCTTGAATTTCCCCAAAATTCTATAGTTTTTGACTCTAAATTTGCCCTATCTAAATAAATTATATTTTTAGCATTACCACCGGTTTCTTTAATTTTGGCAACTTCCCTAATTTTAACTTCTAATTTTTTAACTTTCTCCCCAATTTCTATAGTCGACTTTCCCTGTTCCTTTAAACTGTCCGTCATTTTTTTAATTTCCCCTACGCACTCTTCCACTTTTTCTTCACAAGTTTCTATTCGCCTCGTATTTTCAGCCATATTACTATCTATAGATTCCTTAATTTCCTCCATATATTTCCCTATTTCCTGTTTACGGGCGTCTTCCCTTTGGATCCGTTTTGTCTCCATTTCTTCCTCCCTCTTTATTCTCTTGGCTTCTGCTTCTTCTCTTTCTTGCTTCCATCTTGCTTCCAATTCTTCTCTCTCTCGTTTCTGCTTGGCTTCCCATTCTTCATCTCTCTTCATCCATCTGGCTTCCATTTGGATCTGCTTGGCCTCCGCTTCTTCCTTTTCCTTCTTCTGCTTGGCTTCCAGCTCTTCTTCTCTTTTCAACTGCTTGGCCTCCATCTCCTCTCTCTCCTGCTTCCGTAATTCCTCCATCTGGATCCATTTGGCTTCCATTTCTTCTTTCTCCTTATTTTTCTCGATTCTGTCTTCTATTCTTCTTATCTGTTCGTTATCTTCCTTCTCCTTTTCTTTTCTCTGTTGTTCCGCTTTGTCCTGTTCCCTCTCTTGCTTTCTTCTATCCTCCATTTGGTTCAGGTACCTCACCATTTTCTGCATTTCCGTCTCCTGTTCTTTTGAACCTTCCGGTTTTGCTGGATCTTTCGCTGGTCCCATTTTCACTTCACTTATTCACTTGGTTTATTTAATTAAAAAATTTAAATTTCGGTTTAATTTGGACTCTACTTTTAATTATTATTATTCTTGCAATTTAGTATATTTGTCGTTGTAATTACCAGCACAACTTATTACTAACACACATGTACATATAAATTATATCAGAACTTAAGATATTCTCGTTCGTATGAAACACTGAAAAATTCAAAATTTTGAAAATTTGTTCCAAAACTTTGCTTTTTCGTGCTCCACGCTATTGGGCGCCACTTGCCACGCCGCCTCTCTCCGCTTTAGTGAGTTCGAGTTCAAGTAGGGTTCTTCTTGCCCCACGTTGGGCGCCACTTGCCACGCCGCCTCTCTCCGCGTTAAGTGAGTTCTCGTAGGGTTCTTCTTGCCCCACGTTGGAACGCCACTTACCACGCCGAAAGTCTTGTCTGACTTCACGCGAATTTAAGATTCTTGTTCCCTTTTTTGGAACACTATTATCACGAACTCTTAAACTCGCTGTACGATCACCACCGACTGGGCGAACCACCTTTCTTTTCAGAGCAGACGCGGGCAAGGCCAAGATGCTCACTTTTACTTTTTTAAATCAAAGATTTTGCAACTCTTGGCTCTAATAAGTATGAGCTTGTCCTCATAAACTTACTAAATTTTAATTAACGCAAAATTCCCTGAATTTTATCTCAATGCTCGATTATTTAACTTTTTTAAGATTTACTCTCTCTCTCTCCAAGGTCGTGCCTTTTGGGAGAAATCGGCTCTTAAGTTCTGATGATAACTTTTTAAAATTTTCAAATTATATTACCAGAGCACATATATATATAAAATTTATGTTAAAACAAAGTTAATAGCATACACAGAATGGATTTATATTAAAAACACAACAAAATTTAGAAATGGATTATTTGTATATTATCTCCTCTTTTCCACAGAAAAATTTTATATTCAAAACTTTTTTAACCACACAAAACAATTTAATTGAACAATAACACAACTATTTATTTATTTAACAACATTAATTAATGTAAGATTATCTATATATTAAACAAAAATAAAAGCGCTTGACTTTCCAGACAGAACCACAAACAGTTTTTCCTGTACTGAAAAAGTCGTATTTAAATTATTAATTATTATCAACACCAAAGCAGAGGTTTAAAAAATGAATTTAATTTTTAATAATTCCCCTAATGACGTTATATTTGAAAAGAAGTTAATATTTGCGAATTATTCCTTAAGTATAAGATACCTTCACACTTTAATAGAAGTTCTAGTTGGATTTGGAATTTGTTGTATTGTTAAGATGATAGTGATGTGATGTTTTCTATCCAGAGTCTGTAAGCTGCTAAGTAGTTGAATGCTGGTCTCGAATTCTTCTAAGTCGCCTTGAAGATCGATTAAAGTTGAAATTATTCTAAGTCCAATTAGTAGAGTGACAGTTGAATCTTCCTCTCAGCTCAGAGTCGGTTGCAGAAGAAACGTCCTTTAAGCGTCGATTCCAAATCAAAAGTAATCGTCTTTCGACGATTAAAACTCGGTCTCCCTGTCAGTGGGAATTAATCCACTTTTCTGGAGCCAATTTTCCTCCCTTTTTGGGAAAAAGGTATTTTCCATATATTATGTGTTTTCAGGCCCTTTTGGTCTGAAATATTTACACTATATGTTTTATTAGTCCTATTTTTTGACTAACGAATAGTTTTCTTCCTTAATTATTAATTAAAACACCTTTTAATTAATAATTTATAGTATTTTTTCTTTAACGTTATCTTTGATCCATGTTGGCAATATGATGATTCTGACTTTAGACTCTGCTTGAAGATGCGCGCGCAACTGTTCATGTTTTGGCATGAAAATCTCTACTTTTGACGTTTTTTCGTTCAACTCGCTATAACTTTCGAACGCTCGAACCGATTTTAAAGTTCCTTTCGGATTCTTCTTCCTTTCCATCTTGTGGGTCTTGTGGAACTTGATTCATCGCTCTACTACGCTTCGTTCGCGAGTTATCGCCCTTTTCCTGAAATTTGATTTTTCCCCTTTTCAAATTTTGAGATGAGTCCTTCCTCAAAATTCTTTTGACGAAATCTTGTTCCTCTTCTACTACGACGAAAAACTATGTTTGTACTTTTCCCATAACTCGTTTGGTTGTCGAGTTATTCGCCTTTGAAGTCCTTAAGTTTGTGTCGTATGAGTTTATGTTCATAAAAACCCCCCCATTATATATTATTACTTCTGCTTTGGTGTTTTACAATTTTACATACTAAATACATATAATTATCATGTTACTTTACCCCTTTAACGTTTATTTTACCCGCTTTTGGGCTTTGAAGTTTTACGTTTTGTAATTATTATATCTCCCTTATTTTATTTTCAAATTTGATTCTAAGAACCTATTATTGTGCCCTATTGTGGTCTCTACAATAGTACTTATTATTATTTTTTAAATGATCCCCCCTTCAACTCAAAAATTCCAAAAAACTCCCCAAGAATGACTTTCTAAGTCCATTCTCACCTGTTAATTATTATTAATTCATATTTTTTATTTGTGATCATTGTTATTTCCCCACTTGGTTATGACTCTACGATTTTTGAATTTTGAATTTATTCTTTTTCCAAATTTTAGGTTTTTGAGCCCTTCTAAAAACTTGAATAACTTTTTTGTTTTATGTGATTTTAAATTTATTCTTCGATATTATTGGTCGGTTGACTCTACTGAATATTTATTTATATTAATAATTTAGTTTCTTAATAAAATAGGAACTAAGGCAGTTTGACTTTTCACGTCTGAACAAGCAAGTTTGCTCTCGATCTGGCGTGACGTCATCGCCCCACCTCGTCCCCACTCTACAAGGTTTAGCGCGGCAATTTAACTTGTTTTAAATGGACTTGAGACGTTTGGCTTTTTCCAAACCGCCTCAAGACGTCCATGTTTTGCTACATTAACCACTGGACCCGTCGCATCAAACTAGTCTCATGGGATAAATTGTCAGACGTGTTGGTGATGTAATATTAAACGTTTCTATCCATGCTGTGCACATCTGCTCGATATTTTCAATTTTGCATCAAAAATGTACTTTCTATGTGCATCATTGAAGTCTCCTGCCGTCATTTACAATTCACGTAAAGAAAACAAATAATTACTGCAAAACTAATTTAAACTCACAAAGTAAAAAAAAATTTTTTTTATATCTCGGTTTTTACTTTACGTAAAAAGTGTTTCGCCCGACGTTGGATAGTTCAGTATTAGCGTTGTCTACAGGGTGTGAAGAAACTGTGTTAAAAATGCAAATTTTTTCAAAAAATTGATAAAATCAAATTTTCTTTTTTAAGCAACCATTATTCTCGAATTTTCCTTTCTCCTTTTAGTGACGTCATGTGAGGGATTAATAAAAGGGTCAAGTATGTGTTAAAAACACGAGTACCTAGACATAAAGTCGTAATTTTATAAGCGACAGTTTAAATTGTACAGACACTATTATTTCGTTTTACTTATGGACCCTAATAAAGAGATGTCAATGATAATGTAATCCATCTGTTAATGGCTACTTAATTGTATTCTCAAATCTCACAAATCAGTTTTTGAAACTTTAAGACTAAGCTTTTTTCATTGTGTGGTTAAATTTAGTTATATACAAAAAAATACAGTTTCGCATTGTAATTTTATTTTATTTTCAATGTTTTTTTTTCTGATTTTTAGGACCGCCTGTGTTGTGGGAAGGCATGATATCGGAAAATTAAAATTTTACTTAGCGCCAACAAATTATTTTTTTTGTCAAATAAACATATATATATATATATATATATATATATATATATATATATATATATATATATATACCTTAAAAAAACAACTACTTTTATTTGATACCCCCCTGTATACTCTAGTTTTACCACTTAACTAACCCAAGGTTATGTTATATTTTTGTTACCACTATATGTTTCATATATGTGGCACAATAAAATGAATATAAATCGAATGTTTGAATTATATTATCTTGTCTTTGTGGAAGGGTTGCGACTTAAATAAGGAATGATACGCGAGTAAAATTATAAGGCTCCTTGGAATTATCTACAAACACTAAAAAATATAGTCAAGTATTTTGTGGATGTATCCGTTGTAGTGTTTCCTGAATAGAAAAAAAGTGGTTTTTGGTTTGATAACTTTCCCTCTGTCGTACGTGCAGTACTTTACAACACAAACGAGTGGACCGATTTTAATCAAATTTGGTAAGTGTGCATATTTTTACCAAATTGTTTTTATTGTTTATTGTTTATTGTGAATTGTTATTGTTTTTTTATAACTTAATTTGGGGGCACCTACTAGAAAAATAACACAAAATTACTTTTTTTCTAAATAGGGTGAACGATTTTGATACAATTTTTGTGGAAGTGGAGCCTCTAAGAACGATAAATACCGGTTCATGCGTTATTGGTAAACTTTTTTTCTAGTAAGAGTAAAATAGTATATTTCATCACTCGGACCAAAAGTGAAATTTTTCATTACAAACTCAAGTTTAAGGAAAGTGAGAGATGATCGAAAAGCTTCTATTGGTTAAGTAATGAACTATATCTTTCGTTATACTGCAAATAATATTAGAAAACAATTTCTCAAAAACTAAAATATTATAACCTCTTTACCTTCAAATCGATGGTAACAGCTGTTTTAACGGTTATTTACAATCGAGGGTATCGGTTGTTCAAATAGATGATTTACAATCGTTAATTTACTAGTATAAACGAAGTAACAGCTGATGACCTTAACCTCAGGTGATGTTTTTAGATCCTAGGGCTGAAAAAAACAACTTTAGCATCACAATGCATGTATTGAAAACAGCTGTTTTTTAAGCAGTATGACGAAAAATACGTAATTTCTCAAAATAAACATTACCGATTTTATTCAAATTGTGGTGAAATTTAAAACATACTCAAAATCCCAATTTAAAATTAACACGGTTCACCAATATTTTTTTTTCAAAATAAAATAAAACCTTCGCTGATGCTTAATGTTTATAACATAGATATTCGCCGAGGACCTATTTATGGCGCAGTACAAATAAGTTTGCAAACTTTTTAAAAATATAAATATTTTTCAAAAATGATTAATTTTCTTTTGTTAGAGACAGTTAACATATTTTTGTGACGATTTAGTTTTGTGGACGGTGAGTGAGAACGTTTGTGCAATATATTTGCACCGTTAGTAAAAAATCTATTACGGAACACAAATCTATAAAAAAGTAAAAAGTCAACGCTAGAAAACTTTTCTATTTTACGAAAAAAACAATACACTCCAAGTCATTGTCAATTTGATATCCGTGTTGAGGGAATTGTTTGCAAACTCACTCCCGTTAATTATAAGTCTCTTCCCATTGTGCTCCAAGATATGTCCACGACTTGCTCCCCCTTATTATTTTACAAATTTTACTTAAGAAAACAATGAAGCGAATTTTTTTAATGATATAACAAATAATGCAATTCATCACCGTCTTTCCCTATTGTATTACAACAAAACTCTTGTAAACAAAAGATCCAGTGCCAGGTCACTGTTCTAATAACATGATTTTGTCATAACTTTCTCCGCTATACATTGTCAGACGTGAGCCAGTCATGCACGAGTGTGTAGTAGTGGTTAAAACCGCGCGTTGAAGTTTCCGCGGAATATTGAATATCAGAAAAGACTCTCAATCTATTCTTATACAAGGTGTTAAAGTCTTCCGGGAATAATTACAATACATTCTTCGACAGGTTTCTCTTCCGATGACGTGTAAGGTTATGGTTTAAGAATGTATAACGGCTATTTAGAGGTATTTCCGTGAGTAGTTTGTAGGTCATTATGTTACCTGTATTGATATGCAGAGAATTTGGAATATCATTTTAAATGTAAAAATAAATTAAATATTTAATATAAACTTAGTTCCGAAAACGCTTAGTTATGCGTCTCTCCGCCATTTTGTTTTTAATTTTAAAAATATTTAATTATTGAAATAGAAAAAAAAAGAGTTTAAATTTGGTACACGAATTATTAATTTTAATCAATACAAGTGCACTAAAAACAAAGATTTTATTTTTTGTTGTTTTTATAAATGTAGGGCTTTTTAAAAAAAATTAACGATAGAAATAGAAAAAAAAATTGAGTTTAAATTTGGTACACGAATTATTAATGTTAATCTATACAAGTGGACTTAAAACAAAGATTTTATTTTGTTTTGTTTTTATAAATGGAGGGTTTTTTTAAAAATATTTTACGATAGAAATAGAAAAAAAATTGAGTTTAAAATTGGTACACGATCTATTAAATTTAATTTATACAAGTGCACTAAAAACTAAGATTTTTTTTTGTTTTCATAAATGGAGGGCTTTTTAAAAAATATTTAACGATGGAATTGAAAAAATTTGAGTTTAATAATTGGTACACGAATTATGAAATTTAATCTATACAAGTGCACTAAAAACAAAGACTTTATTTTGTGTTTGTTTTTTTATAAATGGCGGGCTTTAAAAATATTTAACGTCTTTATTTAAGGTACTGATGTTCTAGGAGCCAAAAACAAATAAACTTTTTTAACAAAAAGTTCTAGGAAATTTTATTCAAAGTTGTGAGTATTGTATTCTAATAATATTGTAAAACAAAAAAAAAATTGTTTTTAGTTTTTTGTCGGTAACTCGGTTATCTTTTGGCTACAAAAAAATTAAAACGTCATTATTTTCGTCTTAAACAAACAGAAATATACAAGTATTGTATTCTGTAAATTTATCACTTCAAAAAGCCTTTTATTTTGAAAATAAAATGAAGTCATTGTTTTCGGCGCACTTGTAAAACTTATCCTAAATTATGTGTACCAAATTTGAACCTAATAACTTACCTATATCCATAGTTGTAATATTTTTGTAAAAAACAAAATGGCGAATAGACTGGTTTAGACATATGTTTTCCGCTAATATGTTTGTATGAAATTATCTCTTTACTTTTAAATGTGGAATGAACTCCCCAAGTTTCTTTATATTATAGTGAACTTCTATATCCTGGTGACTTCTATAGTTTCATTTATTTTTGGGGATGAGTGAATGAGAAAGTCTCTACAATGGTTAAGCACCATTTATTTCATTTCGTAATTTTTATTTGCATGTAAAAACTATAAATGTTTTAAAATAGTTATTATTAAGAGCGCACATAACATACCCTACCTAAACCTAACCTAACCTAACCTAACCTAATCTAACCTAACCTAACCTAACCTAACCTAAACCTAACCTAACCTAACCTAACCTAACCTAACCTAACCTAACCGAAACCTATAATAAAATTAACCTATTATTGCTCGAGATAAAAATTAAATATAGCTAAAAAAAAAAAACACTTTTTCCTCGAATAAGATTTTACCTACAAGTTCAAAAATTAAGTTAAAGATAAAATAGATTAATTGTTAAACATATTTATCAACATATTCCTTTTGAAGTAGACTACTGTATTTTTAAAGATAATCGCATCGGTTGTGTGTACAATTTATTTTGTATTTAGAACATTAAATGTGCCGTTTTGACAGTTCGTAATTATGTGTTCAAAGCAGAAAGAAAGAATAATCTTGCTATTGCAGTGAACAAGATAGTTGTTAAAAATGAGTCTTTAAAAATACATGTTTAAATATTGAAACTAATTATTTGGCATTGTTGCTATAGTAACCATGAACAGCTGAGAAAAACAAACATATTGACCATCCCACGTTAATCAAATGGCTTTACTTCTCGCTTTGAAGCGACAATAAACTGTTTTGTATTTTATTAGAAAAGCGAAATATCTACATTATAGATATCTATAAGAAAAAATATATTCAGTTGCTTTCTATCCATTCCATAAATCTTGGCAGCTATATAAATGCAGCTTACAGTAATGTTTGAAGTTTTTAATGCATTAGGAATCGTACTTTATCCTGTGTCCTTAAGGACGCTTTGCATAATACCAAGTTTGTTTTGTCTGTATTATGCATAGACACACAAGATTGTCATGTATATTCCTCTATACATAAAATATTCCCTTATGCATAAACTAGTCCTGGGTGTATAATATATTGCTCTATGCATTATGTATTGCTTAAGCACTGACTTCGCTTTAAAGTCAAAGGACACATTAGGGACATTTCAAGGAGATGGGTCGTTTCATATTTTATACAAAATATTCACGTAAATCTATGTATGACTTATAGTTTTAATCTAACACTATTAAACCGTGCAATTCTTGTGTTTGTGTATTTTATTTTCTCAAACTACAAGCAGATTTTGTTGAAATTGATTGAATTAACGGAGTAGGGGAAAATTCATTTATAGTGATCAATAACCACGAAATTACATAAAAAGCTTTGTTTTTCTACATCACGTGGTTTTGTTTTAAAGTTTCTTTGATGCGTTTTGGAAAGTTTACTCCATCATTAGATTCTTTCTTATTATGAGGTTGTTAACACAACATTATAAAACAAAGAGAGAGTAATTTTTATCTTGATTTCCGTGATACAACTATTGTTACATTATAAAGTTTGAGTTTTTTATTTGATTACGGGTATAATTTAAAAATTTCACTGAAATCAGAGAAAAATCGGCAGAACTAATTTTGTAGAAAAAACAATTGTTCGGCAGCTACCTCTAAATGTTTAGTTGTCCAAAAAATTAAATAAAAGTTCGAGATATAAATATGTATATATTAAACAGTACTCAGTTCGCTGGTGGCAATTTCTCGGCCCTTCGAGGCTTGAAGCTGTGCATATATTAAAAAAACCTTCACTCTACTACACTCGTGTGAATGACTCTGATCTCTTAACTTTACTAATATCACATTTTCTTGGGACATCTGGTTTCAAAATTAGGTTTTTTACAATAATTTCGCTAATTATCAGCTTAGAGCGGTGGGGTTAGTACCAATATATAAAGATTTAAAATCTGCACATTTTTATCTAGTTTAGTTTGTTATAAGTTTAATAACACCAGATATACGAACTAATACTGTTTAAAATGGTAGATTTTTCAGAATTTCAATAGGGTTTTTCTATATGAACATACTATATCAGCATCAGCTGTAGCAACTTCCAAGTTCCTATTACAATTTTGTGACCGCCATCTTATGTGACATCTTATAATGACACCAATTTTCAGTTTCCTCAAGCCATGAATGGCGAAGATGAAACAAAAAATAGCGGTCGAAATTTTTTATGGTTACCAAACTTAGGCCCGCCCTATCTTTCATACACTGTATAACTAATAAACTCTACAAAGAATACAAAAATCAATTTAATATTAGTGTATTTATCTTACACAAGTATTGTGGAGGAGGTAACAACAAAATCAAAAAGAAGCCAAACAGAATGTGCCAGAAAAATTTGGATATTTTTATTTTTTTAAATATAGGTGAAATGTACATAGATATTATCCCCCCTGTAAAAATTTCACTTTTAATGTCGAATAAAAAAAACCAGTATAGGCCTACTTAACAAGAACCTCTTTTGGAATTACGAGACAGTAGTTCTTTTCCCCTCTCTTTTATTTGAATCGTAATACTTAAAAAGCGCTCGGGTGGATATGCAACAGGTAACAGGCAAAGTGACCCCATGAAAGGGACAACCGGAACACCGGACCACTGAACCGGAACAGCGGAACACGGAGTCTGAACTAACAGCAGGCGTAGAGCCATAAAGTAGCATATTCATTAGCATGGTTTCTCTGTAAAGAGCATCCTTGGCAATTATCCAACTTGGTTTATATCATGTAACATATGATACATAACTATCTGAGATACATATGTGGTTATACTGTGCAACTGCATTTAAGCAATGAAAATAAATTGTTTCATTAAAATGTTATTATATATTTTAATTTCTTCTTATGTACAGAGTGTTTAGAAAATGTCGTGCATAAATTTAGATGTGGATATATAGCACACTAGGCTGTACCTACGTTGAGATAATAAGAATGATTTCTGGAATGTATTACAACTGCCAAAGAATAAGGTCAAATATTCACAGAATCACTTGGAATAATAAAGACTAATATAAAAGTTTTAAATATTTTCTAATAAATTTATTCATAATCCCAGACCCGTAGCATCATTTACTATAGCATAAAACATTTGTTAGTCAACTGGGAGTTTGTATTATAGGTTGAACACTGATGAAGTTTATGATAAACATTTGCAGACCCAAATAGAACCCAAGTGAGAATCTGCAGTCTGCACATGACACAGAATCACAGAACAAAAGCTGGGTGACACTTAATGGCTGTATTACAAACTGGGCGTAATGAAACAACCCCGACATTTTGGCTACTTTTGAAACGATGAAACTGCCCCGCTCAATAAAGAGGATTAGGAAGGGTCGTCTCGCAAGACTAGAAATTCTGAAATTGCCCCGAGCGCCCAAATAATATTGAAAACATGTTACGCTACGGGACCTAACCTAACCTTACAGGCCTATATGCTTGATTGAGGTTAAATTTAAACACATACTACCGAAACTGCGCTCGGGGCAATTTCAACATTTCTGGTCTTGCGAGGCGACACTTCCTAATCCTCTTTAATGAGAGGGGCAGTTTCATCATTTCAATCGTACCTAAAATATGGGGGCAGTTTCATAGTACCCTATAAAATGTCTCGTTCATTTTAGGCAAATATCTTTTAGCAATTAATTTAATGGAATACAAGTTTGTGTGTTTTAAATAACTGATTCTTCAAATTCATTTACACTGCTCGTTGTCTTTAAGCCTATGTTTATATTGTAATTTTGTCAAGTCAAGCTTTATTGAGTAATAATTGTTACATAGACTATGATCCTGCTGTTTTATTCAATTTTGTAAATGAATTAATTACTAGTAGCCGAGTCTAAAATGTCTAATGAAGAGGAGTAGTTATCATTTGGGAAAGTTCCAACAAAACATTATGAGAGTTATTGATAGTAGAAGCAGTTACCAATGAAATATCCAGCTCAGGTTGCTGTTTGAAATTTTCTTATTCGAAATATTAACTTGATAACAAAAATGAATAAAAATAAACTTTACTTATTTGATGTTTCATTTAAATGAACTGAAACATTTTCATATTTCTTAGGGTTGTAAATGTATCAAATAATGTGTAAAACATTGGGAACGTTATTATGTTTTATTCCCTCTCATTTACTCTAACCCTTGATACAACTTTAATATAACTTGTATATACGTGAATTAAACTAAAACAAACAACAATGGTATCATTTACACTAACAACAAATAGGCCCATCGGTAGTGGTGGTAATAGATAGGATTTGAGTGAACATCGTTTAAAACCGTTTCAGTACTTATAAATCACACTATATTTGATCTAAAAACTTGCTTTATTCTAGTCTGGGTTTTAATATACACAAAATAAATAACACATTTTACATTAATAAACTGTATTTACTCTGCAGCTCGCTTCGTTACAATTTAAATAATTTAATGGCGACCTAGTTAAGAAGCATTTTAATGACAGATATATTTTGCTCCACTTTTTATAAAGGAGTTAAGATTTCCTTTTATTTTATTTTAAAGGTGACATTCATGTTCATTTTCACTCTTTTTTGATAACTAGTAGTTTTTATTAGTTTTGCGTATTGGGTGAGTGAGAAAATTTGTGCAATATTTTAGTACTATATTGCAATATGCGTCTTAGAGTTTACTATAGATACGTATAAACCATGATACATACTCAGATTGCTTTGAACCTTGCAATTATTCAAATCAGAGCTTTTGTGATGGTGACTGCCCTCTTAACTGTTCATATATTAAACATCTTCCACTCTCTACGTTAAGGCTCTGTCCTGACATCTTGTCAATTAAAACAGTGCCATAATTAAAGTTGCGCAACTGTTGATGGACAGTTCCACAGTTTCAATATCTAGAAGGCAATTATTTGAGGGTTATTGTAATGGAGATATTAAAAGCTAGTCAAACCCCGGAACATTTGCGTCAATTGTACAAATTCGTGAACGTGTTAATGTTTTTATATTTCCCTATTTAAGTTGTGTATCAACAAATTATTTTCAACTTTATTGGGGATATATCCGTTTAAAGGTCTTCTGTTTTTATGATTTTTTTTTGAGGGGGTCTGCCTGTCGTCTGTAAGTGTGGACCGATTTTTAATCTTATTTATTATTTGAGCTTAATTTGGTTTAATTTCTTTTTTGAAATCAATTTAAGGGTATCAGACGTAATCAATACAAATTCTTTTTCTTTTCAAAATCGACTTTGATCAAATGTTGTTTGTAGCCTCTAAGAAGCCGAACAAAAAGTGTTCATCGTCATTTCTAAAAAAATCACGTTTTGTGGGTTATCGATAAAAAATATAAAAATCAGTTTTTAGGTTCTCACTTTTTTCTAAGTTGTTTAAAAGGCGAAAAACTCTCGACCTTCATCAATTGATATGTATACAGAGTGTTTACAAAAATGTTTCAGGAATTTAGGAGCTTATTCCTCAAATCTAAACCTATAATAAAGTTTAAATAATTTTATTTTTATTTTTATGCTAATCTTTTTAATTGTAACTGATTATTCACTAATGTTTTCAGTTTTTTGTCAATAACTCAGTTATACTTTAAGCTAGTGAAAGAATGTAAAATCTATTTTGTTTACGGTTTAAAAAGGGAAATATTTTTTGTCTTGTAAATAATTTGTTAAATTAACGGTTTATGAAATATTAGATGTGATAAGTTTAACCGCCGTTTTGAAATGAGTATTGAAAATCTGTTCATTACTTTCCTCAAATTGGATCTTCATTACACTACGTAGAATGGAAAATATCAATTCCATATCATTTACGTGTAAAAAGATGTTTAATTAAAAACACAAAATGGCGGATAGATAGAAAAATAACAATTTTTGGGAGTGTATTTATATAAACTTTTTATTGGTTTCCATGTGCGGAATAAGATCCTGAATATTTATAGCACCCTTAATATAAAGGAAACAAAGGAGTTAAATAAATAATCCTAGCCCTTAAATACGGTAATATCTTCAGGGTCAAAAAGAACAAGAGTTGGTTAAGATAGACCAGATGGAAAAGATGAAAGGGAGGGATCTAACCCAATACTAAAACTAAAAAAGGTGGACCAGATAGGTCCGTCGAGATTCCCAAGCTCGTACTAAATGAGGTGTTACGGTTGTTTTGTAATAATATGTTATATTTTTATACCGGTAACTATCCAGAGGTATCAAAATTGTTTGAGCGGATTTTGAAAAAAAATCGTAATTTTCAGTTTTGATCGTATTGAAAAAAAAAAAAAAAGTTGGCTCGAGTTATGGCCAAATTATACTCACATAAAAAAATTAATTAATATTGCTCCACTGGTTTCAATTATACAGAACACTGGGTATGTGTCAGTGAGACAGACAGACATTAAAAAAAAAAAAACCTCGAGCGCTCATTTTTAATAGAGTACGGGCTTTGCAATCCCGAGGTAAAATAGCTGGCACTACATCTCTTTTCATTTTGTTTTGGTTTAGATCTCTCTTTATTCTGTCTTTCCAATCATCTCTTGACCAACTTTTGTTCTTGTTCGACCCTGACGCTATTAGAATATTCAATATGGGGTGTTAATTTACGATATTTTTTCGTAAAACTCGAAATTGATATTTTGACCAACGTGAGAAAGTGATAAATTGGTAATCCACAAAGAACCGACAGCGACCCTCTTGGGGGATGACGAAAAAGCATTAGCAAAGCAACTAGTAATTTGCATTATATATCACAGTAGAACAAATATCGTTAAAGTCTAGGTTTAACTAATAAATCCAAAGTACTTGGCTGACATGTTTACCGAACTGCTAACAATGTGTACAAAGCTTAGCAACAATTAGCGCTTGTAAGGCGGGAACTCTAACTTGCACTTTGAAGGGTAAGGGAAGTCTACCTTCTACTTTGAAGGGGTAGAGACAGAAATCCTTCTATACTAATGATGTTTACTCACAGCTTTTGCTATGTAGGCCATGTGTGTTCGATACTGCCTCTTCGACATCTGCTTTACATATTTTATTGCTTAACGTAACACTTTTCTTGTCTGTTTTTTAAATGAAATATTGATTATCTGTTGTATTTATGGGAAGAAAAATGTTGTATGCATTGTTTAGAGAAATATTTATAAATTTCTTTGTTTTATTTTGTTTATAATTGTTTTGATTTATTAAAAATATTTCGTCTGTTCACAACTAATATGACGTACGTTTCTGTATCTAATATTTCGTGAACTAGGTCTTGTTAGTTGAATGGTGTAGTTCACTTAACAGATGTTATTTAGCCGCTTGTAACGGTCATTTCAGTATTCTTTTATTATGCAGGTAATTTTAAGTTATTAAATAATATTATTGGCTACAATATGTTCGCATACCAAATTTTCTTTAAATCACTCTACACTTTTGGGCTGTAGAGTACTGCGTATATAGCAGACGATACCCGATTTTACTTAATCATTATACGAAGGATCGAGTTTTTTAATCGTCAAAAATTTCAACTCCGTTGTTTGACTGATCTTCAGGGGCAGTTCTGCAGTTCCCCCGGAGCCCCTTTTTGGGTGTACTGCAGTTCCCCCGGCGGTCATTTCTGTATTAACGTTATTTGCTAACGCAACAAATAAATTATGTAACGTAATAAAAAATAACTTGTACAAGAAAAAACGGCAACAGTTACCTCCCCTACCGAAGAATATATCGGAAGTTCATGACACTCTAAACAGTATTCGTATAGTTAGTAATGAAAATGAAGAATTACTTTAGATTAGGTTTGGTTTGGTTAGGTTAGGTTAGGTTAGGTTAGTATAGGTTAGGTTAGGTTAGGTTAGGTTAGGTTAGGTTAGGTTAGGTTAGGTTGGGTTAGGTTAGGTTAGGTTAGGTTAGGTTAGGATAGGTTAGGTTAGGTTAAGATAGGTTAGGTTAGGTTAGGTTAGGTTGGGAGTGACCGCCGGGGGAACTGCAGACATTTTTGGGGGGCAGGATTGTCGACCCTAACAAATTCCTTCAACCGCCGCACAGTGAAGTATTTCAGCTGAAATCCTGGCCAAAAAGGAAAAAATCAAAAGGCGCGCCGGGGGAACAGTATGTCAGCCGATCTTCACGTTTCATAACCTCAAAAAAATGAAAAAAAACATTCTAGCCATGCCGTCCGTCCACGTCTCATATGTACGTAAGCACGATAGCCACTACAAAAATTAGGACAATAACGTGAAATTTGCTACAGGAGAACTCTATCTGTCCATATAGAACACTATTAAATTTTTTTTAAAAATCTAACTCAAAATGTTAAAATGGCGGCCATTTTAAAAGACACAAATTTGCACGTCGATATTTCAATTCTGCATATAACAGTACCTACACCATTTACCTACGATGACAAATAGTGAAGTTGTTGTATAAATGTAATTTTGAATCATAACATCCCAAAAACCTAACCTAACCTAACCTAACCCAAAAAATGAGATATTCATGTAGGTACGTCACCAACACGAGCAGAGTGAGTAGAAACTCCTTCACATATGTAAAACTTTGAGCCCCGCGAGGATTGTACAATAACACGAGCAGAGCGAGTGAAGGCCTCTTAAAAATACACACCTTCAGAGCCTCGTAATTATGTATACCACTACTTTAATAAAGTTGGTGCCGCCCTAACCTAACCTAACCTAACCTAACCTAACCTAACCTAACCTAACTTAACCTAACCTAACCTAACCTAACCTAACCTAACCTAACCTAACCTAACCTAACCTAACCTAACCTAACCTAACTTAACCTAACCTAAACTAACCTAACCTAGCTTAACTTAACCTAACCTAACCTAACCTAACCTAACCTAACCTAACCAACTACATAGTCACAAGGATCAGAATACCTGAGTATCAACTGTTTAAAAAAAGCTAACCTTACTGGGTAGTACACCTTTACTACTACAATACCTAACAAGTTTCCTAAGGCACAAATTCTTAACTTAGCATTAAATTTAGAATAATGCTCGCATTATATTGTATGATTGGGCTGAGTCAGTACTTAGATGGCGGTCGTTAACTTGTTTTTACTGAATGAATATCAAAACGGATCCATTTACATGCACATCCAAATTTAAATAAATGGAGAGTAGATGGAAGTAAATAGAATGTTAAAATATCTATAGTCAGGTTGTATTGAATACATATACATACATACATATGTATTTATAAATATCAAATATAATATTGTATAATTTGTAAATCGCATTGATAAAATGAGTGCGTAGTACATTTTTAAATTACTTATACTATTATCGTGACGCATCTCGCGTGACGTGACGAATGTCGAGTGACGTAACGCTCCGATCTTTTCAATCCAGCGACGACACCCTTGTAAAAAGTATTCACATCAAAATTCGACATAGATTTTTAACCCAGCACATATGGGAAAATAAAAAGAAAGAAAATCCTTTATGCAGATCACATTACAAACAACACAGTAGTTTCACGTCACCCTTTATATATTAACCACATAATCCGACTTCTAAAAGTAATTTTCCTACCAATGTTGAGGTTAATACAAACTCTTCAAAATACGAAATTATTTAAAACCACTAAAAGCTGATACTCTTTACAAAACTCTGCGAGAAATGTTTAATTCAAGGAAACATTTTTATAATCCAACCAAAGACGTACAAAGGGAAGTTTGAAATGAAAAATATCTTCGCATGACAAAAGGAATGGTGTTCTTTTACATGACGGGCGTGAAAGACGCGGTTAGGAGAGATGGTGTGGGGAGGGGGGGTAGAATAAAGTCATTATCTCTGATGGTGGAATTAGCTACACTTATTGCTATTGTAGTCGCGGGGACTATCTCACAATCTAGTAGACAGATAGACTCGGGTCACACAAAAGGTTCTGGTATGTACTTTACCGAGATTGAAGCCTCATATTGTTAAATGTTGTTTCTTGATATTGTCAACATTATTGCTCTAAAAGAAAATTATTGTACATTCTGCCAAAGAGGTTATAGTTTTCTTCTTCAAATATACGTAGTATGATTCGTTACAGAATCTATGTCGACTTTCTTCAGGGTTTGTTTGAAAATCCGCAAAATACGAAAACAATTTTTTAGAATGGTTTTAGAATGACACGAGCAGAGCGAGAGAAGGCCTCTTAAAAATACACACCTTCAGAGCCTCGTAATTATGTATACCACTACTTTAATAAAGTTGGTGCCGCCCTAACCTAACTTAACCTAACCTAACCTAACCTAACCTAACCTAACCTAACCTAAAATAACCTAACCTAACCTAACCTAACCTAACCTAACCTAACCTCACCTAACCTAACCTAACCTAACCTAACCTAAAATAACCTAACCTAACCTAACCTAACCTAACCTAACCTAACCTAACCTAACCTAACCTAACCTAACCTAAAATAACCTAACCTAACCTAACCTAACCTAACCTAACCTAACCTAACCTAATCTATGTCGACTTTCTTCAGGGTTTGTTTTAAAATCCGCAAAATACGAAAACAATTTTTTAGAATGATTTCTGTGTGTCAATGTTACTTCAGAAACGTGTGGACCGATTTTAAAATAAATTTATTATGTTGGCAATATCTCGGAACGTTATTTTTGTAATATCAAAACTTTAGTGTATGTGTTGTAAAAAATAAAAATACTATATTACGATTATTTTTAACTTAATAAATTTTAACAAATAATGACCATCGGGGACATAAATAAAATGTATTGAACGATTAAATAAAGCAATCAAGCTAAAGTTTTAAAATTATTTTAAGTATATAGATGATGCCGCAAGACGAAACAATTAACTCACTTATATTATCAAAATAATTTTTAAACTTTAGCTTGATTGCTTTATTTAATTCTTGAAAATGGACAACAAGAAATGTATCTGCTGTTACATTAAATATGAATAAATAGATGTATTGATGTTTGCATTATAGTAGCCTAATTAGGTCAATCAGTGTTCGTTGTTGAATTTGAATGTGTCATTACAGTTGTTTCGATATTACCAATACCATCATCAGTTAACAAAACACTCGCACGCAAACACTAATATACAATGCATAAAAATAAACACAAAAGATTAGTACTACAGTACGTGTCAAGTTTATTGGATCATTTGGTAACATCCTACTTACTAAAACATGATCCAATGGACTTTGTTTAAATTGTTTTCAACTTTTGTATTTCAAGTTTTATTTATCCAAACTTTATTTGTTGCAGGTATGTGGTGATGAAAAGTAACTTTGTAAGTATAAACTAAGCATGGTGCTAATGATTTTAGTGAAATATACATAAGGTGATTTAAATGTAAGAAACAAAACCAAATAATAACATTAATATTACCGTTGGCTTGTTCACAAGACGGTCTATTCTATGATATCTGAGAAAAAACAAACAAAATATTTTCGTTCATAACAAAAGCTCCCCCCACCCCCACAATTTTAACAACATTTTATGCATTATATATTTAAATAGATCTTATCATAAACAAAAATTGTATTTAATTGAAAAAGTTTCCAATGACATTGTTCGTTTGAAATTATTCCTGAACGATTGTGTTTACTCAAGATTTGGCACAATCAAGTAATTAATCCACACATCTAAAAATCTGACAAGAAAGGCAATTTGGACGTCATAATAGTTCAGATTTCTTGTTTTTTACACTTAAATACCAAACTGTCATCCCACTTGACGAATGTATTCAGAGAATTTAGAAATAATTAATTAAAAGAAATTCAGGAAGAGACTACATAACTTTTACTTCACCCTGTATTAAATTATTTAAAAGTCAAAGTGATTTGCATTGCGATAAAAACAACTTATTGCTTTCATTAATGAAACTCTATTCGTGAAATCACAATTTTTCCGCTTATTGTATTAAAACAAAATATTCGAATAACTTTTTAATTAAAGTAGTTTCCGAATGTAATAATAACAATGACACTGTTTTAATTTAAATAATCAATTCAAACGTTTAGTTTTAAAAAAACGAATAATGCAACCGCATTGCTTGTAAAATTACAAAATAAGCATATTGCAGAGGAGGGGTTAAATATGTATAAATTCAACAGATCATGCTGGATAGAATGTTTCGAAGTAATTCTTTGTGAGAGATTTCACAAATAGTATAGATATGTATAGACGTAACGTAATTACGTTACCCCTCTCTTAGGAGGAAGAACCATTATAGGGGTGTTAACAAATAGGGTTGCGTATTGTAAGGGATGAAATTGTTACAATAGATCTCTTAGATTCACATGTTCATGATTTCAAGGTTGTACATTTTATTTTTTATTTTGTATATCTTTTAGTTAACTATTATTGAAGATTAGTTTTGAATTATTTTTGTAAAAATACCAATTTTGAGGTTCTTGTTTACAAAAAATTCCATTAAATTTTTTTGAATGATTACAATAAATTGAAATATACTCTAGCTGGTGAAAATATAACCTATAGTAAAAGGTGTAGATTATCAACTGTGTACATAATATACAAACGTTACTGTGTATGTGTACGAAAAAAATACAGAAAGACCCTTGTCAATGTATAGGATATAATCCCCCAATGAAAGAAAAATACAGCATTCGTTGCGTTTATTTCATTCGCTGATTGAATTTTCCACGAGTGTTTTTCATTCAAAGTTTAAAAAATACCTGTTTTTACAAATCCTTTATATGGCTTAATCTTTGGAGACCATACTGTTAAACTGTATATTAATTAAAAGATATTTTCTCTAAAGTTTAGGACTTTGTATTTGTAATAAAAACAAGATTAATTTTGTCTTTATTATCCAAGTAAATGGAATAAAAATAAAACTATTTCTCTCAGTCACGTGACTTACTTTAACTCTTTCTTAGCACGTTTCGGAATTTTTCGTCCAATATCAATTTTTTCTATATTATGAAGTCGTTTAATGTAAAATATAAATACAAAAATTACACATGCAAAACAGTACTCGTAAAGTGTGCACTATGCGGCTGTTCAAGGACTAATCTGTATATTAAAATGTGTTTTGTATTTGTTTTATAATAATGTGTTGAAACTTTACAAGAGGGGAGAAACTGATGATGGAACGAAAGCTTCGAAATGTGTCAAAGAAGCGTTAAACAAAGCCACATTTAGGAAAAAGGTAATTTTATTGTTAACAGCTGATGGCCCCATTTTCACCTGGGGATAGTTGATAGTTTTTTAAAGAAATATTTTTTTAGCACAACCCTAATGGTGGTGCTATGAAAAAAATCATGCCCAAATACAGCACACACCAATTTTGATAAAAATCCACCCATAATTAACAAAGATATGATACTTGATTTAGGCTTGAAAAACACCCTTGGAGTGGAACATTTTCAAAACCCTTTAAAAATTCGTAGCTCTTGGCTTCATGGATCCAGAGATTTCGTGATCAGTCAGGGGGTTTTGACTTAATATATATATATATATATATATATATATATATATATATATATATATATATATATATATATATAAACAGGGTTATAAGAACAGAAAGACAATATTAAGAGATTAAATATAAATAAAATATGGCACTGTTCGTGGAGAATAGCATTATTCTTACAAAAACATTTAATAAATGTGAAAATGCTTTGATTATTCTCAGGGCAGTGTTTATGAACTAAGTACATAATATTGTATACAATGACACATATCAAAAAGGATACTTTGATGTCTATGTAGAAGTATAGGAGTTAGAAACTGTCTATATTATCCTTGAACACATATCTTGACCAAATGTCATTGTTTTAAAAACACAGTAGGTGGGGGGGGCAAGAAACCAAATAAGACAATTTTTCTTTGTTCAAAATCCCTAAAAAATTTTCAGATAAGCAGATAAAATCTTCAAACATAGAAATATTTCTGTTAGACTTTTTATCTTTTTATTTGTAAAATTAACGGTGCAAAATATTGACAAAGATTGTCACTAATATTTTCCAAAACAAATAAAAACGAAGCAAAATTATTCGCAGTAAAAATCTCAGTAAGGTTAATCAATTATTATATGAAAATTTATCATAGACGCCATTTTGAAAAGTATTTTCATATTATATATTGTCTAAGAATGCTTCGCTTTTGCCATGATTGTATTTTTCGCCAATAATAATTGAACCGTAACTTTTTTTATACATAATGGGTAAGACTACAGGGTATTTTCTGTGTTAAACTGTAAAATAATAAACTCAGTATTATCCAGCGACAAGCATCATATGCGAGATATTCTTGTTTAAGAAACAAAAGGAATGTAAAATTATGGATGAAAGACAAAACAGTAATAATTTCGTTTAAAATGTTGCCGTTGTTAGGAACCACCCCACAACTCTTGAGACTAATTGCTAAAATTCCTTACTTCTTGTTGAGCAATATGTGTTGCACAAAGATTTTCTGAAACGCATATCACTTATTGTGAACAACAAATACGTTTTACGTACAAAAAGTTTTAATTTCATACTTATAACAAAACAAAGTATCATAACTCCAATAACAAATGATGTCTTGACAGCAAATGTATCGTCTTTTTCTAGTGGTGAGGGGAGGTTTAAAGACGACAACCTTGTGTTTAACATCCCAATATTCCATTCCTTTGTCACTCATCTATCCTCCAAAACAAAATAAAAACTAATCAAAAATGTCTGGTTGGTACGTGTCTGTCACAAAATGCATCATGGACACCGTCAGTCAATAAAAAGGGCCCAAACTTTTTACCAAGAACGCGTCCTCACCGAAAAATATATTAAAGTAGAACATTTTATTTTTAAGGTTCACTTTTGTTTTTTGCCAATTATTCCTAACCTGTAAAGTGTTTGTACGTTCAGATAGGTTTAAGTAAATCTATCTTCACAACAATTCACTAAAGTTTTAACAAAATCGGTAAATCTGATTTTTTAGATTTTTCATAATTTACAACAATCAGTGCTTTTTTAAGATTTTCACTTATAACTCACTAATCGGAAGTTTTTGAAAGACGGCGACGAATACGTTAAGTTTGTCTTTAGAACCGATTTAGAAAGGATCGTATTAATTAATTTTTATGCTTATAGCAACTCCCAATATATGACCAAAACGAACTCATATACTAAATTTGATTACAATCGGACCAAACGTTTATCTTAGAACACTGCACATACACGAACTGTCAGACAATTCGAGAGGACCTAAAAATATATTTATCACCAAAAAACGTAGATTTTTTGACCAATCACGTAACTTTCTCACTACTGCAGTTAGTGATATAAATATTACACTTATATATATATATATATATATATATATATATATATATATATATATATAAATTTAAAGTTAGTGATATAAATTTAAAGTTTATAAATATTGCACACTTTGATACAATTTGATGAGGTTGTGTAAGAAAAAACAACACACACGATTTTACTTTTAATTTGTAAATTTATGAGTTCTATAATAACAGTATCATCCCTTATAAAAAGTAACCCTATTTATCAACCCTTATAATGGTTCTGTCTGCTACAACAGCGGTAAACTTAATTACGTTATGTCTACAAGTATGTATAGTATTTTAGTGAATGTCTTACAAAAACGAATTACTCCAAAGGAATCTTTCCAGCATGCTCTGATGACTTCATACATATTTAACCCCCGCCCCACCCTCCCTGGAATAAGCTTATTTTTTTTAATTTCTAAGCAATGCGGTTGCATTAAAATTTAAATTGATTATTTAAATTAAAACAGTGTCATTGCTATTATTAGACTACTTTTGGAAACTACTTTAATTAAAAAGTTGTTTGAATATATTGTTTTAATCTTATAAGCGGAAAACTTTTGATTTTACGAATAGAGTTTCTAATGAAAGCAATAAGTTGTTTTTATCGCAATGTAAGTCACTTTGACTTTTAAATAATTTAACACATGGTGAAGTAAAAGTTACGAGACTTGTTTTGATTGTGCTGAGGTCGTATTTGATTAAGGACGAACTTTCAATTAGAGTACTTGCAACTTAGTACAAATGGACAGGTTTCATCTAAGCTGTGGAGTTTGGGTGCGCAGTAGGTCTAGGCGTCAGTAAGGTGGTGGGGGAAGCGGCCGCCTCAGTCTGTGTTGGGTGTTGGTACTAACAACGATGTCTGCAAGACGGCTGGATCGTGGACAGTAGTCGGCGCCGACTGTTTCCTCCACAATGCCTCTGTCCCCACGCGTCCTCAAACTACAAACTTGTACCTCCCCTCCACGCGTAGCTCACAGCTCAGATGAAACCTGTCCATTTATACAAGGGTTAGAGTCATTGCACTACAATTTTAACGTAATCTAAGTAAAGTCTATTTTTAGAAAATAAGCATTTTATAATAGATCGAGGCGAATTTATTTTATTTTTTTACTGATAACACATGAAGCGGTAACTTTTGGAGAGATGGTGACCAATACATTTAGTTTGTTTTTATACTATACATGAGAAAAATTTGATCTAAATCGTTAGGGCCGATTTTTAATAAATCGTAATTTCGTACTTTTTCTTTAAAAAAAAAACAAAAAATTGTCTCTAGTTATGGGTAAATTATGTCCACACCAAGTTACATTAAACTCGGTTAGTGCATTTTGGCTGTAGAAGACTGTTCAAACTACAGGCGATATATACAGGTCAGTCCAAAAATTACATTTGGATCTTAGGGGACCTCTAAATAGATAGGCATATCTTTAAAAATTCTTGATTGGTTTTTTGATAGTTACCATAACTTTCTCTATACTATGTATACATGAGAGTATAAATTATTAATTTTACAATTATTTAGGTTGTCTAAACAAGAATATATTGCACAAGGTACTGTCCCTAGAGAATAGAGACAATGTGTATAGACTCCTTTGAGATAAACCTTTCTGTATTATTTTTCATATACACACTCTACTTTGTGTTGATAACCACCGTCCTGTAAATAATTATTACCTTTTTAATATATCTTTTATTTTAGGGGATGTTTTCACCACCAAGAGTATATTGGAAACTCGCTTCGCTCGTTGGGGGCCTAACCTGACCTAACCTAAACTAACCAAACCTATCCTACATTAACCTAACATAACCTAACCTAACCTAACCTAACCTAACCTAACCTAAAATAACCTAACCTAACCTATCCTAACCTAAAATAACCTAAACTAAGCTAACCTAACCTAACCTAACCTAACCTAACCTATCCTAACCTAAAATAACCTAACCTAACCTAACCTAACCTAACCAAACCCACAGGAGGTTTTCACAAACCGTTAAGAGAGCTGGGTAGGGATTTACTTGGATCATAGTTTTAAATAAAAACTTATTATTTTTCACACGTTATTTTTTTACACAATAATAGAGAATCTAGTAAATTTGCCTGGCATACTGGGACACCCAACCGCCATAAGTGTTTCAAATTTGATGATTCTATCTAACCTATAAGTGCGTAAAATGATTAAATAATTTGTGGAAAATTTACCTAAAATCAAAAATTTAGTTCTATCTAATGTATAACCAATGGGGATATAAAGTAGTTTGCCCATTTAATTTTTTTATTAGTGGATAAAATTTTTAAAATGAAACATTTTGGAACATTCAATTCGGTTACAACCTAAAAGCTATATGTTTGAAAAATTTCAAGTTTCTAGTTCATCTGAAACTTTATTACTGTCAATAAAAGCTATTAAAGTAATAATTGAATACAATATTTATGCTGAGAATTTGTTTTCATTAAATTTGAAGCGATTTTAATCCATTATTTAAATCTAAATATATTATTTATATATATAATGACGGCACCCATTATTTTCATATTCCTTATTGTTAACCTCTCTATTGATATTTTTGGTAATAATGGTTTTTGGCTTATTTTTAACTGGTTTTGCGGATGGGTGAGCGAGAAAGTTTGTGCAATATTTTTTCACCGTTTATTGTATATAAATATTGATGACGTTTCTTGTGCGCCACTGAAGTTACATGAGGCTTTGGTCTAACCTTTATAGTACAGTTGCAGAAATACTGTATACCTATACACAGATGAATATGGTGGCATAATTTTGAAACTTTGTTTTGTTTAAAATAAAGTGTTTGTTGTGAAAATTTGAATGTGTTTGTTTCATTTTGGAAATTTTCTTGTTCTCGAGGATATTAAAAATTATTATTTTCTCAAATCACTTTTTTATTTTAGTATTTTTTAAAGTCAGTATAATTTTTTTTTTTTTCAAATACGATATTTGCCTATACATACACCTAAGTATACGAAATATAATTAAAATAAGTTACCTTTAAATGGTGAACATCTCATTCTATGAGCTCCCCTTCAACAATTCAATATGCAACCCTATTTATCATCACCCCTATAATAGTTCTGTCTGCTACAAGAGCGCTAAACTTAATTACATTAAGTCAACACGTATGTATTGTATTTGCCAAATGTCTCACAAAACGAATTACTTGGAAACATTCTTGCCAACATGGTCTGTTGACTTCATACATATTTACACCCCCACCCCACCTCGCAATATGCTTATTTTGTAATTTTGCTAGCAATGCGCTTGCATTATTCATTTTTTACTAAAAGTTTGAATTGGTTATTTAAATTTAACCCAGTGTCGTGGCTTATTTTTGGAAACGGGTTCAATTAAAAAGTTTTTAGTATAATTTTGTTTGATACTATACTCTTTAAAGTTTTGATTTTATGAATTTAGTTGCCAAAATAAACAAAAATATGGTAGTTTTTATAGCAAAGTTATATCGTTTCAAACAGAGGAGTAATATGGATGCAGTATATACAAGATTATGAACTAGAAATACAACTATTATGTATTTAGAGAATCAACAAATCAGAGGCTGTACAAGTACAAGAAATGTGTTTATTATTAAACGGTCGAAAAACCTCTCACGCACCCATCCAATAAAACCAAGTAAAAACCAACCAAAATTGTTCGTTAAAAAAATTATTAATTTAAAAAAGTAAATTATACATTCGGTAATGTTGTCAGTCAGAAAGTAAAATAAAACAATGATGCCGCCTTTAAAAAAATACTTATAAATGTAAGTGCTTTTAATGTAATTTAATGCTTCACTTCTGCATTAAACATGTCATTACATTAAATTAATATTGAAATTAACTTGTTATCTGGTATAGTTGATTAGTGATGTGTGAGTTCGAATTAAAATACTCGGTGAATGCGAGTATCAAAATCCTCGGACGTTCCGATTATTAAAATCCTCGGATTCGAAATAAAATATTCCTAACTAGGAACAAAGAGACTTGTGAGCCCCAAGGCAATTCTGATTTCTCAGCCACCTTCGCTGTTCGATGGATAAGATATCTTGATCTATTACTCCCAATAACGTGTTTACAAGGATCTAGAAAACAACTTTTGGCCATTATATTTAGAGGATATTCTTGTATTATAATTCATTATAGGGGCTGGATAGGTACCATGATAGCTCGCATCTACTTGTTTCTTTTTAAGTATTAAATATTCAAGGAAACACAATAGTTAAAATTTCATCGGAATTGGTTCAACCGTTTAAGTTTTAGATACGATACGTAATTTTAGTGAAACAAAATTCAATTGAATAACTGTAAAATTTGTGTTTTTTTAACCAGTATCGCCGACAGAAAATTTAAAAAAAGGTAAACATAAAAATCAATAATTTTGCAATGCAAAAAGTCTCACCTTAAATACTCTGCAGGAAATGTGTGTCGTTTTTCAAGTTTTAAAAGTTCAGAGCAACATCCTTGCAAAAATTATTGCGGTTCTGTTTTGTTTCCTTAACTTTCCACCCCTCTGGGTTTTTAAAACAAAATTATTCCGCACAGGAAATATCTCCCCAGAGAATAAAGACGTTTTCCTGCCCCTATACACAAACCATATTATATTCCTCTTTATATATGCGTACTGTATACAATATTATGTACATAGTAGATGTATACTGCATTGAACATAGTCGGTACAACATTCCATCAATTTATTAAAGTTCTCTACAACGTTGCTAGACAACCAACCTGACTTAGTAGGGACATTTTATATTAGTTTACATCGTGCTGAATGCAACTAAGAATGTTAATTTAGTCATTGAAACAGTTTATTGTACAAATTTGAGTTTTTTATGAATTTTTGTTTTTGAAATTTCTCACGACATCGCTATTATAGCGAGAGCAAAATTATAGAGGACGCTCTGTGACGTAAGACAGGGTAGGATATGTTTATTTTTGTTATTTATAGGCGAAAAATCTCTCGGTCATCATCCCCTTATATAAAAAAAGAAGTAAACAGTTTAAAGTAATGGCCCCTACCCCTCGATTAAGTAATAGCGTCATGGTAGAAAGTGAATAAGGGTTAGTATAGACCTGATAGGAAAGATGAAAGAAAACGATTTAACTATAGACTACGCGAAAAAATGTGTACATCCAGTTATATTCCCTCTGAATTTCCAAGCTACATGTTCCAATGAGTTGAAACTAACTTATACATGCACCAAAGAATTAGGAATATCGACGCATATAGAGCCTTTCTGCACAACACCAGGCTTCAACTCTCAAATATAGTTACGTCGAGCAATATCCACCACTACCACCACGACACCTTCCTTAGTGCATGGCTCCAGAAGACAAAACCTCTGACCAGGGTGAGCATTGCAACGTTTGATGACTCACTGTCGGTACCTTCCCCCAAATCTACAGTAACCCTAAGGGTGTGTTTTCATCAAATGGTATGTCTCAGTGAGGCTGAACTTAAAACCAGCAAAACCCACTCTGATACAAAACAGAACTTCGTAACAGAAAAACAATGACTCACTATGTAGAAAATATTGAGTGGAAGCTAGAAGTAAAGTATGTAGTAGTAACACTAGAGAAAGAAACTTCGATAGATATGTTAGAGAGGTGACGAAGGAGGCTCTTATGACATATAGAAGGATGTCGAGGAAAATACGGTATATTCTGAAATTGAGATATTTCTTCCTTGTGGTTTAAAAGCGAAAATCTCTTTATCACCACAGAATTACAAATAAAAATATAAAATAAACACCTCCTCCTCAAATTTGCTATTACCGTCGGTATTAAAAAAGGACATGAGTTGGTCATGAGAGACCTAATAGGAAAAATGAAATAGAAAGATACACCTCAAGACTATGTAAAAAAATGAAGTTCCAGTCATTGAGGGACTTCCAAACTCATTATAGTGAACCTTTGAGTGTTGGAATAGATGTATACAATGATAGCGAGACCTATTATCACGGATGGAAAGATATCTTTGGATAAAAACTGTAGTAAGTAGTTCAAGGAGATCACTGGAGATTATGTACAACAGGAGTAATGAGGACTTGTCCTACTATGTCTATGGAAGTTATTCTAAACTTGACATACTTTCATGTAGTAGTTAAGAGGCTGCTAATAGTGGATTTGTTAGAATATGATTGGGGTTCATGGAGAACAAAGATGCTACAGGGCACGTTCTGTATCATCTCCTCGACAATTCAAGTGACTCCATTCTAAGAACTTTAACATTGTGGGTGGATTCAATACTGAACTAAGTAAGAAAAGAGAATAGAGAGGTGAATTGCTTGTATAAAGATGAATAGCATCTTTAAATAATAAATAGATGAGTCTAAATTCAGAAACGGGATATGTCTCTGAGCCAAGAAACAAGTACTCCGAAGCAATGGACAACTACCTAAGCATCTTTCAAGCGAAATTAACCAAGTGAAATGTGTAAAGATCAACTTCGATAGAAGATACGTAAATATCCATTCGGACGCCAAACTACCAGTAAAATTTTATTTAATCGTCAGCTCTAAACAAAGTATCTATCCTCTCGGTCCCAGGGTACATAGGAATAGAGGGAAATGAATTCACAAACTTGCGAGATGGAAGCCAGTCAAATGGACCACAAATTTTGTTAAATATATTTTTAAAAACAGATGTAACTTAAACGAGTTGATCGATCCACCATGGTACTGACCCAACCCAATCAAATAATGCAAATACAAGCTGACTCTAAATGTAACTTTTAAAAGTTAGTTTTTTGGGCAGTGTAAGAGAGTGTAAGAGTTTACTGGTAGATCAAGTGCTCTTACTAAATAGGGTTATTAGAAATGTTTTCTGAACTATGTAATTGTGTATATAACTATTTGAGTGACGCCGGCTAGGCTGTGTTAATATATATTAAAAAGTCTCTACTCGCTTCGCTCGTCTCGGCCCTAACAAATCTCGAAGCTGTTAGGTTGTAAAAAGGAGCCTCCTGTTGCTACGCTCATGTCAGTGACTCGATTCTGCCGCAATTCGTAATTATTTTCTTAGGAATTTAGTGCTCAAAATTACAATTTTTATAATAATTTAATTATCTGTTTCGTAAATACTGGGTTACCATTAAATTAAGAATTGAAATCGGAAATTTTTTATATTTTTAATTCTATTCTACACAATTTCAATAGAGTTGAACACATCTATACCAAATTTCTTGTTCCTATCTTATTTTTTTGTAGCCGCTTACGTTTAAACTACAGCGATGGATGGACGGTGTGTGGAAAATATATTTTTTAGAACTTTTAAACCTCTGAAACCGTAAAGATAGTCAAAAAGGTAAGTAAAATAGTTTTTTGTAAATTGGACGCAGTTAGTTATCCGACTGGGAATAAATCCCTCCTTCGAAGTATTATATATAATGATGTTAAAGAGGCAGCCGTACAACAAAACTTTAAACGAAAAATGAAATTCGTAAAACTTTCCTATTGGAACTTTTTATCTGGCAAAGAAAATAAAAACTTCTTCACTAACAACTTTCCTTACGTTTTTTTCATATAAATTGTAAAGATTTTCAAATTTCAACGGTTTAATTATGTAATTATATTTTTTCAGTTAATGCACTCACCATTCCAGACTTTATACATATTGATGTATACAACATAATAATTATACTCTGCTCCCAATGAATGTCGAATTACAACCACAATGTAAGGCACAAGACAATCTAAGCATTAGCTTTTTGTTTATCCAATATACAAATATAGGGTAAGTTTGGTAATTGTCAAAAATTCCCGACTATTGTTTTTTTTTTACTCATCGTCACGTTTCATAATTTTAGAAAAGGAAAAAGTTATTTTCATCGTCGGGCAGGTCTTCAAGAACATTGTACATGTGTATAAAATGTCTTCACTCGCTACGCTCATGTCATTATCTCGTGAATAAATAAATAAGTGTATTCCAGAAATTTAAGATTTACAAAGCAGTAAAAATGTAACCATAATATCTTAAACTATAAACTATCGTTTAATTATTGTATTTTAATATTTGACACAGCCTTGAAGATATCATAATGAGAGGGAGGGAGGAATGTCATCGACAATAGGAGGAAATCCTTATCTGCAGTTATGACCTAGCTTTCGTACTGAAAGCCACGAATGTGCCGAACAAACTAATTAAATTCAAAGTGTACGTTGTTTGTGTCTTGTATTTGTGTTGTAATGTTTGTGTTGTAACAATGCTTATTGTTCTTATTTTCAACACCTGATGATGGATGAGTGATATTATTTGAAACCGCGGTGGTGATTAGAACAAAACGAGGATCACTAGAGTGACATATAACAGTAACCTATTTATAAATTCAGTAGTTCGAAGGCCTTTCCACAATGAACAATAATAATCATTAACTGCCGACAATGAAAGCTCTATTTTAATGAAAAACAACCTAATTAGTCGACAAATTGCATTGGTCTAATTAAGGTACTTAAATTTTCCTTATTGCTATTTTACATTGTGATCACTTTGTAGGTAACTATGTATTTACAATAGAAGAAGGTAAATAAATATACTGTATATACATTTTATAAAAGACTGTAGGCCTATCTATAATTCATTTTCACTTTTTGAACAACAACTTACCGAAATGACATTTTTGGTTCGTTTCCATTTGGTTTTGGGGATGAGTGAGCGGGAAAATTTGTGAATTGTCTAACACCTTTCATTTATATGAACAAATTTTACCAATTATTATGATACCGATTCAACATTATCCATTCTTTAAAAATAGAACACATCTTGTTTATCCTCATTTTCGTCGTAACAAAACTGCCTAATTTATATTAAATTATGATTATATTTTCCGCCCAATAAATACGTGCAACAACTTGCCTCATTATTCAACAATATAATACTTCTTAAAACTTTACACAAAGGCCTAAAGGCAAGTTAGATAAGAAGCGCTATCTGTATCATTTTTCAGTAACTACCGCAGTAAAAGTTCACAGTATTCCCCAACCCATTCTCTCTATCTTGAATCATTTTTCATTACGGAAAACTCTTGCAACCCTTCTTCAAGGGTTGATCTAACGTGATAAATTCCCTAGGTCGCCGACACAGAGGGTTGGTTTTAAATAACTTTAACCACCCTTCGGTAAGTCGACTTCGAGTTTAACATTTTCTAATATAATTTGTAATTGACAGTGTTGGGTTGGCGTTGTTACGAATATTATTTGCAGAAGGAAATAATACTTTTAAAAAAGTTACTTTTTTAATTTCACAGTTTATTTCAGGACTCGTTTATTTCAAACGCTCCTTCTTAAATGTATATTTATATTACGCACTGGTTTTTAAAATTCTGATCCTTACAAACCCTGTTTACATAAAGATATATTTATATTACACACTGGTTTTAAAATTCTGTTCCTTTGAAAAGCTGTTTATTTAAAGGTATATTTATTTTACGCACGATTAATTAAAGTTGTGTTTCTTGAAACTCTGTTCAGATCAGGTCTAGTTTTCTTTACTTCCTATATTTCAAGAACTGGACATTTAAAAAAAATTTTTATTTCAACCCTTTTTTTCAAGTTCTGTATATATCCATACTAGATTAATAAAAGACCCTTTTTTAAAGCCCTGTATTTTTTACTTCTTTTAAAACTATTTTATTTTACGCACGATTTATTTTTAAGACCCTGTATATGTTATGTCTTCAATCATCAATTTTTTATATTTTTTATTTCAAGATTAGTTTATTTTAAACCTTGTTAAAATCCTTGTTTACTTACCATTTTATTTATAGTAGGAATTCATTATTACATGTTCTGTTTATATAAAATTATATTTATTTCAAACCCTGTTTATTTTAACTACTGTTTAATTCAATTTTTGTTTATTTCAAGCTTTGTTTATTTCAAATATTGTACAAAGGCTAAAGACCTATTTATTGAAACTCCTTGTTTAAATAACTTTTGATTATTAAGGATTCCGTTTGTGTAAGTGTGTGTAAGAAGTAATCCCAAATTATTTTGTACCGTTTTTTTCTGTATACTGATATTAATAAAACAACGTACATTGTGACTAAACGTTTTGTCATAAAAAACAATTGAGACACAACTTTGAAAAGAAGGATGTGTGGCAAAACACTAATAAACTCAACTTTGTAAGTTTATCAATCATAGTGAACGTTTCAGACAACGTTTCACTACTCCACTACACTCTAAGTATCAGATGAAACTTAATTTGTTTGGACTTCGCGTCTCTTAGTCGAAAATGTATTTTAAAGTAACAAATATAAAAGTATTTGTCACATACAAAAATTTACGTCAAAACGAGTTATAAAGTAGAAAGTTCCTGCTTTTGATAAATTCATCCTCATTCAAGTGTCAAAACAGAAGCACTTCCTGCTTGTCTGTAAACAAGACAATTTAATGTTAAAGTTTGGACACAACTTTCAAAATGGCGGAATATTTACAAGCTGTTACAAAGTTATGGAAACAGTTTAAAATGAACAACAGAGAAATGAAAAATTGGGATATTATTAAAATGAAAATACATTCTACTATACGATAAAGTTTTATTTTTCACAAATATTAGTTCAATAGATTTTTGTTTGTTTGCCTTTAAACTCTCGAACAGGTATTTTGTGGCTGTTAAAGACCAAAACGTTTGTGTAGCTCCTTAGACAATACATTTAATTAAATTATATCAAAATTAATTAAAACAAGAAAGAAAGGATTTCCCAAACCACAAAAAAACCGAACTAATATTGCAATATAATTTGTATATTTATTATAATACTCTCATGTACATTTTGATGACATAGTCCTCATCCTCGGAGGTTTAGATATAAACTCTCATTATCAGAGGTTTAGCAAAACACTTGTTGGAGTATCCTCAGAGGTTTAGAGGTAAACCTTCATCCTCAGAGGTTTAGAGATAAACTCTCATCTTCAGACGCTTAGCTAAACACTTGTTGTGGCATTCTCAGAGGTTTAGAGGTAAACCTTCATCCTCAGAGGTTTAGCTAAACACTTGTTGTGGCATCCTCAGAGGTTTAGATGTAAACCTTCATCATCAGAGGTTTACAGATAAAATCTCATCCTCAGAGGTTTAACTAAACACTTGCTGTGGCATCCTCAGTGGTTTAGAGGTAAACTCTCATCCTCAGAGGTTTAGCTAAACACTTGTGGCATTCTCAGAGGTTTAGAGGTAAACCCTCATCCTCAGAGGTTTATAGATAAACTCTCATCTTCAGAGGTTAAACACTTGTTGTTGTAGTTTGGGAATTGTCATTTTCCATTTCATAAATATCACCACGTGCTCCTTTGTAATTTACAAATTGTTAAAATCAATTTAAAGAACCGGAGTGTTGTTGTTATGGCAGATACGCCGATTTATGTATTAAGAAAAAAAATTAAAACTTGAAATATGACGTAATATATTCCCATACAAAGTTTCATCAAAATGGGTGTTTCTATCATAAAGTAATAAATAAAATTATATCAACATTTTGCACAAACATTCCAACTCACCCATCTCCAAAATTAAGTAGAAACGACATGGACTCATTTTGGGGGGAAATATTTATAAATAAGGGCCTATATTTCGATTGTGTCATAATCAGTCCTCATCCTAAAGGTCATTTGATTAAAATCTAGATTATAATGACGGTGGGGGAGGTATATTTTTGTATTGTTTCATAAACCGTAATATATTTTAAAGTAGGCCGGACCAATATACGAACTTGTGGCGACACAGGCCGTCAGCGTCTTACTGTTCAACGTAAAAACATAAACTCTGATTATCTACGGGGAAATAATTATCCAGTAATCTATTAATTAATATGTAATCGTTTTATGTATTCATCACAATAGCTTAATAGTAATTAAGTATGTTCTGATTATATTAAATATCAGTTTTAAAAGTATAACTTAAAGACATTCTACGTCTTTACAATAATATGTTTAAATTTGTAAAATGTTAATAAACAAAAACATTACTTGAATTAGCGACATTAATCCAATTCTTGAGCAAGTTCACTATCATCACTATCTAATTGATATGATCAAAAGCATGGGGGTAAAACTTTTATCTACAGTTAAATCATTCTTTTCCTTAAATTTGTACTTAACCACTTTACAACAACATTTTATCGTATAATAAAACTTTCTCTGCAGCATGTTGGTGCCACATGCTTCTAACTTAAAATATGATTTCTGACACTACAACATTAAATAAACAATTAGTCATTGGTTTAGTATTCATTGTTTACAAAAGTAAATATTATGGTTCACGGCATTGTCACCAGTGAAAAGCTACGTGTTTGAAACTGACGAAAGACAATGTTTTGGAAAAGAGTAGTATACAAAGCTGCCTCTTCGTGACGTCATAACTACCATATTAGTCCGGGCTACTCTAATGGGTACAAGTATTTATAGTTTACATTTCGCTAAAATTTTAAATAAATCTGTAGCCTACGTTCGATTTTGAAAAAATAAATGCCTACTTTATAACAGCTTTTGTTTTGTTTTCCCCCCGATTTTTTGGAGATTTCAGTTTTTTTGGGATCCTTAATTACTCTAGAACAAAATTTCATTTAACTAAATTTTATTAAAATGTGTCCACGCATTTGGGCTATAGGAATCTCCAAACACAGCAGAGAGATATCATTTTAACAAAATCACTGTTTTGGGTTCATGGGATATTAAAACGAAAACTCAAAATCAATTTTAGATCCACCGAAAAACTTTATTTAACCTACCTGTTCGTGAGAAAGCAATAAATAAAACAATATCAAAAAACGCAATCATTTATCTCGATACGCAATCCACTGGAAAGATTTCCAACGTGATATATTCATATCCTCTTTGTAAAGGAATATAGATTCGTCAAATAAAATAGCTCTCTGTAAAACGCCATTTTGTTTTGCACAAAAGACTTTCAATCCGTTTGAAGGTTGAAGAAGATTTAAGGGCATTGTTATATATAACAGGGTTTCAAAGACAACGCTTGAGGGTAGTATGGATGCTTAGAGTTGATAGTTAAAGAGTTGTGTTAGTGATAATATTTTCATAACTATTAATGGTTTTGAAAATCCTGTTATATATTTTCAGTTTTATTTATAAACTTTGTTTCTTACAAATATGTGCTGACTGGGATCAACTTTTGAGTAGCCTATATCTTAGCATGAAGACTACGATTTTAATGAAACATAGATTGGGTAATTCCCAAGGAATTAACACCTCAGTAAATCACTTGAAGGGAGTAAGGGTGTGGCAATTCAGCGCGGCCCATCTGAACTTTTGTCATTGAGTCAAAGTTGAGGGCTCTTTTATCTTTTCTATCTCCATTGACCAACTTTTGTTCTCTTCCGACTCTGATTCTTTAAGAGTATTCTAGAGATAGATGTCTTTATTTAATATTAACAAAGAAATAAAATTATTTCCTCAATTGTATAGGTAAATTTAGGCTAGATTAAGTTAGGTTATGTTATGTTAGGTTAGGTTAGGTTAGGTTAGGTCACGTCAGGTTTGGTTAGGTTAGGTTAGGTCACGTCAGGTTTGGTTAGGTTAGGTTAGGTCAGGTCACGTCAGGTTTGGTTAGGTTAGGTTAGGTTAGGTTATGATAGGTTATGTTAGGTAAGGTTAGGTTATGTCACGTCAGGTTTTGTTAGGTTAGGTTAGGTTAGGTTAGGTTAGGTTAGGATAGGTCACGTCAGGTTTGGTTAGGTTAGGTTAGGTTAGGTTAGGTTAGTTTAGGATAGTATAGGTTAGAGTTACGTTATGTTAGGTCAGGTTAGATTAGGTCAAGTCAGGTTTGGTTAGGTTAGGTTAGGATAGGTTAGGTTAGGTTACGTTATGTTAGGTCAGTTTAGGTTAGGTCAAATCAGGTTTGGTTAGGTTAGGTTAGAGGGCTTTTTTATCTTTCCTAACTGGTCTCGCTTCACCAACTCTAATTCTCTGCCAACTTCTCTGCTGACGCTTTAAGAGTATTCGAGAGCTATAAAAAAAATTAGGTTAGGTTAGGTTAGGTTAGGTTAGGTTAGGTTAGGTTAGGTTAGGTTATGTTAGGTTAGGTTAGGTTAGGTTAGGTTAGGTTAGGTTAGGTTAGGTTAGGTTAGGTTTGGTTAGGTTAGCTTAGGTTAGGTTAGGTTGTAGGGTTTTTATCTTTCCTATCGGCTTTCCATGACCAACTCTTGTTATCTATTGACTCTGACGCTTTTAAGAGTATTCGAAAGAGCTAGGTGTCTTTATATCATGTTCTTTACTTCCTTTTATTTTCCCATATGTAAAGTTATATCATGTGAAGTTGTTTCCTGATATATTAATATTGATTCCTAAAGAGTGATTTTTGAAATTATCTCTGTCGTACATTCAGTGATATTTAGATAAAACCCGTAGACCGATTTTAATCAAATTTAGGATAAAATATTCTAAATATTTATTGACCATAGCTCAAGACGTGTTTTACATTATTTTGTAAAAATCAAAAATTGCTAATATCTATCTTAAAAAAACAATAAAATTAAGATTTTCTCAAAATAATCTCAATTGATTTTGATCAAATTTCGCTCATATATAGTCACGAAGAACGGACACAGAACGTATCGTCGCCATCTCTCTAAACAATGGCAGTTTGTTAGTTATCGATAAAAACCAAAAATCTCTCACGGAACTGTTATAAAATACACAATTTATAAGAAACCAGCTTCACCGATTACGACAAAATAATATTGCAATAACCCAAACTAGTGTACACAGTTCAGGAACAATTTTCAAAAACCGAAAATGAACTTTAACCCACATCATTAAAATCTCGATTTGAATCGAATATAATTTACGCTTAAGACGTGATTATCAGTAAATTGAAGAAAATTTAAACCTTCCTTGAATTTTTTTTAACACGAAATTTACCCCTATGTAAGAAAAACACATTTTATGTTTTTACTCCCAAGAGAAACAACCCAACACCAAATTTATTAATTCAACCAGAATGTCAATTATCATAACTCAGTAAAATTCACATTTAATATCCGCCTTAAAGATTATAATTTGACGCCAGCTTCCAGTCCTATGTGAGAATTCAATTTGGTTCTTCAATGTTATTTTTGAATGAATATTCATGTCTCACTCCGCGCTAAAACAATATAAACTCTGATAATCCTAAAGACGCTACTTTCAAGATTAGTTTTCTTTGCCGTATTTCCTACATTGCTTTGTGGAAAACCAACCCGATATAACATCAAGAGAAAATACTTTGAGAAGTAATACCAACATTGTAACAAAATATTTTAGGAAGTAGGCCTACTTGTTTGTTAAAAGTCAAATTGTGTAGTGTTGTATGAGCTAAGTTTTAAGAATAATTGGACGATGCTAAAGTAAATAAAATGTTCTGGTATGACTGTTGTTTCAAATAAATTAAACAGTGTAAAAATGCATTTTTTTTATTTTCTCAAATACAAAACTATCGTATAAACCTTCTCACTCAAACAAATAAACTAATCTAACCTAATCTAACAAAAATTATTCATCGTAAAAAATGTCTGTTCTGAAGTTTTCAATTAAAAAGTTTAAATAAACCGTGGGCGTTCTATTTGAAAATAACGGCTGTACAGTGTATAGGTTAGGTTAGGTTAGGTTAGGTCAAGTTTTTATTCTTTATTCTTTTTTTTTTGACGTTTATATTTTGTGATTTCCGTCTATGGGTTAGGAATCTTCACATATAATTAAAATTTCAATGAAATCAGCACAGGCGATTTTGATAAATTACTGCTTCTTATAAAAGCATCATGGCGGATTTTTAAAGATGTTACCAATAATCCAGAAACATGTAATTTGTTTTGATCATTAGAGCTTATGCTTTAAATTCAATAAATACACGTTTTCATATGGGAGCTACCCCTTAATTTTTAGTTTAAAAAATGAAAAAAAACCCAAAATTTGGCTGAACTATAATCGGATGACTGGTTTAAGTTGTAGAGCACTGTGCACATTTCCTGGGCTTAGGAGATCTCAAAACGTATATATATATCAGTAGAAAACTCAACATCAATTTTATGACCTATCACATAATCTTCTTTATACTGTGTATTTGTAAATACGAAAAACAAAATGGACTCTTAATGCCTTATTATAGTAAATACAAGGGTTGTAATTTTGAGGAACCCTCGCTGGATCTAAACATTTTTTCATTTAGTTTTAGTTTAGATCCCATGCTTTAATTTCTTCTAAGTGATCTCTCTGGAACAACTTATTCTTTTTCCATTCGGAGGTTACTACAGTATAGGTCTACGATCTTGCTTTCGTTCTTTTTTTATAGAACGAGAGGTTTCACATTTAAGGGGGAAAAAATTAAAGTTTAATTCAACCTTGCTTACTTAAGTCAATAAATATATCTTAAAGGTAACTTAATCTTGTAACGATCTAGACTAAGTTGTAAATCTATTTCTTCAAATTTCAAAGCCGCAGTATATTTAAAATCTGTCAAGCTGAACGATTAATTTCAATAACAAATAATAGTGGCAGATTTAATTTGTAACAGCTACAAATCGAACACACGCTTTGTCACATAATCCTTGACTAAAGCTGATCCTGGGAACGCTGATGTATCACTCCGATGTATTATGTTGCTGAGCTCTTAATCTGGGAACCGGTTTTGACTACAATGCGCATGTCAGTCACGGCTGGATACTTTTAGTCTTATTGGTTGTCGTTTATGTAGTAAGAACTCCGCCTTATTTATTCTGAATATATAATGAGGAATTTGTAAGAGATGTTTGAAAACGTATTGTTCATAGCGGAAATTTAAATGGTAGTATTTTGTGTTATTTGAAGGTATTTTATTTACATTACACAATGTATAGGTTAGGTTAGGTTAGGTTAGGTTAGGAGACGGTTAGGTTAGGTTAGGTTAGGTTAGGTATGTGTGTTTGGAAGGCATTTTATTTACATTACACAATGTATAGGTTAGGTTAGGTTAGGTTAGGTTAGGTTAGGTTAGGAGACGGTTAGGTTAGGTTAGGTTAGGTTAGGAGACGGTTAGGTTAGGTTAGGTTAGGAGACGGTTAGGTTAGGTTAGGTTAGGTTAGGTTAGGTTAGGTTAGGAGACGGTTAGGTTAGGTTAGGTTAGGTTAGGTTAGGATAGGTTAGGTTAGGTCAGGTTTGGTTAGGTTAGGTTAGGTTATGTTATGTTAGGTTAGATTAGGTTATGTCACGTCAGGTTTTGTTAGGTTAAGTTATGTTAGGTTAGGTTAGGTTAGGTTAGGTTAGGTTAGGTTAGGTTTTGTCACGTCAGGTTTGGTTAGGTTAGGTTAATTTAGGTTAGGTTAGGTCACGTCAGGTTTGGTTAGGTTAGGTTAGGTTAGGTCACGTCATGTTTGGTTAGGTTAGGTTAGGTTAGGTTAGGTTAGGTTAGGTTAGGTTAGGTTAGGAGACGGTTAGGTTAGGTTAGGTTAGGTTAGGAGACGGTTAGGTTAGGTTAGGTTAGGTTAGGTTAGGAGACGGTTAGGTTAGGTTAGGTTAGGTTAGGTTAGGTTAGGTATGTGTGTTTGGAAGGCATTTTATTTAAGCTTACATTACACAATGTGCAAGGTAAGTTTTATTAATCGCACAAAATGTCGACCTCCAGTTTTTATTTTACTCTTCGTGACCTTGGGAAATTATATAGTAATTTTCGCCGTTCAGTTGACTGTACGTGAAAACCTGATAGCGGCCACAAAAAGTTAAGATAATTGGTAGAACCCTAAAGAAATTCAGATAAATCGAACTGAAAATGTCAAACGGCGGCCATTTTAAAGAATTTTATGTTTATATCTCTTGTTTTATACAACCTATTACACACTAAATTATACAGGGTGAGTTTTAAGTCCCTCCCTCCCTCCTTACTTTTTTTGTAAATGATTTAAGTTAGAAAATTGAATCTCCGGATTTCCGTATTAGACCTAAATACTTTGGTTTTGATGCGCTCACTGACAGTCTATATGGGGCCACAAATTTTGTAGGAAATAAATTAACAACTTATCTTTTTTTTACACCCAATTGTAATACTTGTTTAGCGTAAAAAAGTATGTTAAACGACATTTCACATGACCTTTTTCTTATTAAAATGTTTTGTTGACTTCTAGTTCTTGGACTTCCGGTTATCCGCTAAATTTTTTAAACACAAAAACCAATAGCTCTTTCAGGTGGCTAACAGCTTGTAGGAAAAAATCACGGTGTAAATTTTTAAGACAAATAGATCGGTAAAAAGCGGTTGTAGCTCGTACCTTTTGTCAACTTTAAAACCCAGTAATTTTTGTTAAGATGAACCTACAGATTTGGTTTACGCCACTGTCTTCTACTAATAAAGATCTTTAATTTGATTTACATATCGATGTATGCTCTCATTAAAAAATTTTCTTCTGACTTCTTGTGGGCCGCCCCTATTGAAGTCAGTGAGCGTATTAAAACTAGATCCAATATGGATATGCTGAGTTTCAATTTTCTAACTTAACATATAAAAAAGTAGGAGGGAACGGACTTAAAACATACTCTGTATAAAAAAAACTTACAATTTCAATTCCGCTTGTAATGGTACCAAACACGTATCTAGGATAAATGAAGTTATTGTGAAAAATTTAATTTCGAAACCAAACCACCCAAAAAAAGTGGTATTCGTGTAGTTATGAGATCCAGTAGGGCCGAGACACCGCCACGAGCGTAGCGAGTGGAGGCTTCTAATGTACAGCTTTGATGCCTGCCAGCGCCGAGACAGTCACACGAGCGAAGCGAGGGAAACATTTTTAATATACATAAATCTACAAAGTCCTTTAGGAACTAACTAAAGTCAATAACGTTGTCATACATAATTATGAGGTTAGAAAATCTATGTAAAAACTATTTTAATGCAATAATTATATCAAGTGAAAATTGTACAACCTAGACTGGGAATTGAACCTTTGGCTTTACTCTCCAATTCTCTACCAACTGAACTATACGCGCTTCCTGGTTATAGGGCATACACTTCTTACTTCACTTATGTACTTGACAGTAAAGTGAGTACGCCCTCAAGGTTAGCTCAGTTGGTAGAGCATTGGCGCGTAAACCCAACAGTCTTGGGTTTCGTTCCGAGTCTAAATCGGTATACTTTTTACTTGAAATAATTATTTAATTAATAATACTAGCTTGGAAAAAATGTATAGGCGTTTAAATAAATAAATTTAACTATTTTAATTAACAAACTTACCCTACTGGATAAGACACCTTGATCAATACAAGGTCTAAGAAATGAACTTTTTTGTATTACATTTAACAGATCTCTTTGTATTACACTGTATGATTGGGCTGGGTAAATACCTTGGTGAGGCCTATCATTTTGTTTAAATGTACAACGGTGATATATAAAAATTTTCTTATAAACCGCTCAGAGACTCGCAACATAAAGATATGATTTTCAATCAAATAATAATTTCTTGTAGTGTAACTTTACATTGTCTACTTTATACAAGTAAACAAGACATATTTGATTGTAACAAGGCTTTACTATAATAAAGTTTATAAACAATGCTCAAGTTGTACATTAATCATATTATGCCACCTCTTTATATGCAGTACCATGCTTCTTGATATAACTCAGCATAAATCCTATAATCTGTAATATACACTCCGAGTATCCTTCTAACTTAAGGATTGAGGTCAATTCAACAAGGAAGCAGACTTTAAGGATTTGCTCCTTATGTTTAACAAGTATTTCCAATGGCATTGAACTGAATGGATGACTTCTAATAATGAACAATCTATTTTTTTTAGAATTAGTATTATAAATCACATTTTAATTTGTTGATAGTGTTTACTACGATTGTATTAAACTGTGTAAATATTTTGCACAAACTTTCTCACTCACCAGAAATTAATAAAAACTAAACGTCTCAAAAAATTTCATTTTGGTAGTATCGAAGAAGTAATCAGGACTACTGCAGTTAGACACGCTAGGAGACTATGGAGTCATGTCAACTCCGAGATGCTAGAACTAAATAGTAGTGATGTTGTGAGGAGGCTTAAACGAAGAAAGCCTTTGGACCTGGTAATGTGATCGTTTATTCAGTGGAATAGATTGTTTTGTTTAACGTTATTATATTGAAATGAATACTACTAGATAAGGTCATAAAAACTTAGTTGTAGTTGTAAATAAATAAATAAAAAAAAAAAATTTTGGTAGTATAAAATATAAACCAACGACTTCACGTATGAAAAAAAATAAATAAATAAGGTTATAAAACACAATTATTTATTTTGTAATATCCACTTTTAATTAGTCTAGCCGACCAATGGTTTCGCCTGCTAAGGCATTGACGAGGCTGTATTACAGACTGTGAATTTGTAAATACGAAAAACAAAATGGACTCTTAATGCCTTATTAAAGTAAGTACAAGGGTTGTAATTTCGAGGAACCCTCTGTGGATCTAAACATTATTTCATTTAGTTTTAGTTTAGATCTCATGCTTTAATTTTTACAGACTGTAATACAGCCTCGTCAATGCCTTAGCAGGCGAAACCATTGGTCGGCTAGACTAATTAAAAGTGGATATTACAAAATAAATAATTGTGTTTTATTATCTTTAAACAAGGAATTCCACCAAGAACCATCGGTCTCAACAGTAATGAAAATTAAATAAATAAGTACCTAAAATTACTTTTCTTGTGCCATAATCAGGTCTTCATCGTATATCGTATTCTATTGAAAACATTATTAAACACAGCCAAGCTTTACTTTTGCTGTTTTGTCAATAATTCCTGTCTTTTAATAACTTTTTACTTGCGTTTTTTACACACGGGTATGGGTATTTTTCACATTTAACTAACGTATTATAAGAAATGGAGTTGATTCGATAAATTAGTAATTTTGTGTTTTCTTTATGGTAGCCCAATGAATTTATCGGGGAGGAGCGGAGACTCTCCCCGATATTATATGACAAACATCATTCACGTTGAAAATTGTTTTAAAATCGGTTTGCTCGTTTGAACTATAGAGTATTACACTACATACATCGTTTCATGAACCATTTTCCCATCCTCAGCGGACTTCTACAAAACACTCGATATCCATTTTAGACTCTGTCCTAACTTTTCTTCTAATTGGTTTACGTTTTTCTTATAAGTCGTCATCTTTCCAAATAACCTGTTGGTGAGTTATCCGAAAAAAACAAAATTCGGTCGTAGGAATGTTATATAAGTCATTTCTCAACAAGAGCTGTACCGATTTTATTGAAATTTTAAAATTTACTGACCCTAATGATTTTTTGTAATGAATAACCCTTTTGAATTGCGGTTTGCTGCATTTATCTCTGCTTAACGAGCTCCAATTCCTGTAGGAAGTGCAAGACATGAGGAGAACCAATAGTTGTTGTCTCCTCTACATCAATAATGTAACACTCCAAACTTCTAGGACCTGTAATGGATCACTACACTATATTCGTCTAATAGATGATGTGAGGTCACTTCCACTTGGCAGATGTGAATGCCTCATCATTCCTATACTTCTTTGGTGTTCCTGTCTGCAATGCCTTGACAGGAGCTCTGTTAATGTTTCCTACATCTTGACCTTTTCCTGTTATAATTGCTCAGGAATTTTTATCGAAAACGTATCGAATTTATTTTTCGTAAAATAAGTGTAAAGAACAATGATTAATACTTCACGTGCAAGGTTTAATATTGATTTAATATATTGTTCACCTCCATGTTATGGTTCGAAACTAAAATGAGAGGAGTTACTCCCGCCATCTAACGGTCCACTTCGAATTTCAAGGACAAGATGTCATATTGCGATTTTACATATTACCCATATCCATGGTATGATTTGAAGCTCCAATGTGAGGCATTACTGCTGTCATCTAACAGTTCACTTTGAACTTCAAGGACAATAGTCATATTCCATATTCCGCCTCCTCCCACACTAGCGCCTTCTGGACCTGAACCCATAAAACTACAACTCTTCAACCAATTTATTGATCGTCATATTATTGTATGCTATAGACCTCTTCTTAGATCTAAATCCAATGGCAATATCCACATAATTGAGAATATCGTTTTAGTTTCTTATTTTTAAAGTATGTAAGAATGCTAATGCGATGCATGTGGATTATTTTAGAGTCATGTTTTACAAATTTAATAATCTAAAAGACTTTTAGATTAAAACAAATCCACTTCTCTTCAATTTGTTTTACATAATCCAAATGTATATTCATTTATGGATGAATGAATTTACAAGAATACGCTGAGATAAACAAAAGATCGGGGTTGTGATTTCCATACAAGAGTTTTAAGGTTTAATACGGAATGGCAAAGTTGGAAGTTCAGATGATGTTTATAACCGTGAACTCTGCTGCGACTGTATTCTTATATTAAAACTGAACCCTCCACTCCCCACCCCCTCTATACACGTCTATTCGGAACGGAAGGAAACCAAAACTCTTGCTTCCTATAGCTTTACTAATTTTGAAAAAAAAACTTTTCAATTTCCTGTTCATCGTGTATTTCTGCAACTATTGTTGAATAATAATATGATATTTCAATTCAAATTACAACTATTCAACATTGGCGACCCTAAAATGTTTAGAATAATGGCAGATAAATTATAAGCAACATTAAAAGATATAAAGATTAAATAAAGCAATAAAGCTAAAGTTTCAAAATTAATATAATAATATAAATGAGCTACAATTGTTTCGCCTTGCTGTATCATCGGGCAACAGAAACTTTAGCTTTATTGAATCCTTCAATATGGAGTTTCAACAAGAAATATCTGCTGTTACAATGATTATTTTTTTCTTGTTGTTTAATAACCTCTAGGTCATCATCACCTTATCCATTAGTTAAATAAAATAAATTCCTAGACGTTGAATATTCTAATAGCTTGAGACTCGGAATAAAATAAGAATTAGCAAAGATAAACCTAAGAAGGATCTAACCGAAGATCACGTGAACAAGAGTGTAGATCCAGCTTGCCTCCCTTGGAACTGCCAAGACCGCACTCACTTTAGTTAGACTTTGAGGATTTAAACGAATAGAATATAGGGTGTACAGTCGCTAGAAAAATTACAAACACGATGCAATAATAAAATAAGAATACGTAGTAATAAATTAAAAGCTTGATTATTGCTTAATAGTCATATAATAATTATTATCAATGAAAAAAGCAATTAACTTTCCTTAATTAAGTAATTTATTATTTTACTTATTTACGCCTCAGCTGTTGCAGATCTTTACCTCCAGAACAAATTTCCTCCCAGCTCGCCTGTCCTCAGCTTCCTTTCTCAATCTTCTAACCTTCAGATTCCTCCTCCACATCCTCCTTACATCTTGTGGCCAATTCGATATAACCTACTGCTGCTACAAAAATTTGCAATTCAAAATTGATATGTCGCAGTTTACTCGCTTTCCCTCCTTGTCTGATGGAAAACCAAACGTCTCGAAGAACCCAAGGTACAGAACACTCGGATCGCGGAATGAGAGTTCTCATCTATCAGTCGAATACCAAGACGTGTTTCTGCATGTCTAAATATGTTATAATTGTGGTAATATTATGATAAAGTTTGGTTAAATCTCACAAAGATCAGGTCTAGGACGCCGGAGGGATTAATGGTTACCGCACTCTCTAATAGGCCTTGTATGGTTTAAATCCATGTATAAATGGATAGGTTCCATCTGAGCTGTGAGCTGCGCGTAGAAGGGAGTTAGAAGTTTGTAGTTCGAGGCCGCGTGGGGACACAGGCATTGTAGGGGAAACAGTCAGCACCGGCTACTGTTCAGCCGTCTTTCAGACATCGTTGTTAGTACCAACACCCAAAACAGACTGAGACGACCGCTTCCCCCACCACCTTACTGACTCCTAGACCCACTGCGCATCCAAACTCCACAGCTCAGATGAAACCTGTCCATTTATACTAAACGATAAGTTCAACTGAACCGATTTCCCCCTATATCAATACTTTAAGTTCCATAAACTTTATTTATTGTTTATCAAAGATGGCTACGGTACTAGATTAATAACGTGTCAAGGCTTAGTTGAATCACCGACCTGGCAAAGTGATTCACTTCTCAGTTTCGCTCCTGCCCGAGATGTTACAGCATTACGCAACAAATGGTGTAATTTAATTTATATAATTAATAATATTATTTACTCTAATTTCGATGTTATCTTTTCCTGAGCCTTCCTCTTAATTGCCTTCCCACAGGAAAAGTTTTTCAGTTTCTTCACTGTTTTTACTTCCGGCATTACTTCAACACGCCCTGCCCATCTGATCCTTCCTTAATAATTTTGTTACAACGTCCAGCTCTACAAATAAAGCATACAACGCATAATTTGTTCTAATCCTTCATGTTTTATCAACTTAAACTCCTTCATAGATTCTCCTCAGTGTCTTCCTCTCCTATCTCACAATATAATAATCCTGAGTTTTTATCATTGTACAAGTTTCGGTATCATATAATATAACTGGCCTTAAACTGATTCTATAAGTAGGCTATTAAAATTATATGTTATGAGTATATTTTTGGACCGGAAGTTGCGTTAGAGGTCAAAATAAAAGCGATTTGTTAAATAAAACAGGAAGGAAATTCTGTATTTTAAATTGAACTTAAAAAATTAATCAACTTTTAGAAAAACTTGTTTGTTTCTGATCTAACGATGATATATGGATAATAAAAGTAAGGGAGAACGAATATGAAAATAAAAATTTTTCAAAACGTTTTAGAAAAAGGTTAGACAATAAATATTGTAATTATTGGGTATTTAAACATGTTTACACTAATTTCCACAGAAACTCTTTTGGGGTGAAAAAAAATTGAATTGTACCAAATGTTTTCATTTTACCAATTCTTCATTTCTCTACTTTCATTACATTCAAACAGTTTCCATAACTTTGTAACATCCTGTATATTTATAACTGTCGCAAAGGGAAACAAAGACACTTCCAAAAGCTGGCGCGAGTGTCTAACTTTGATACTTAAATAAATAGTCCGCCATTTTGAAAGTTGTGCTCTAACTTGAACATTAAATTGTCTTGTTTACAGACAAGCAGGAAGTGCTTCTGTTTTGACACTTGAATGAGGATGAATTTATCAAAAGCAGGAACTTTCTACTTTATAACTCGTTTTGACGTAAATCTTTGTATATAACAAATACTTTTATATTTGTTACTTTTAAAATACATTTTCGACTGAGAGACGGTAAGTCCAGACAAATTAAGTTCAACCTGATATTTTGATGATAACGATGTGAGTTACTGTGGAGTTGTGAAATGTTAGTCGTGATTGATAGACTTACAAAGTCAGGTTTGTTTCAGTGTTTCGCACACAAATGTTGAACTTGTTGGTTGCATGTAAGCTACTACCAGTAGATAAATAGATGTCAATTTTTACAATTGCATTCAAATAACAGTGAATAATTATTCATCTAAGTTAAATAATTGTTAGACATTTCTCCTTGGAAAAACCTTTAGGTCATCATTGCCTTATAAAGGAAATAAGAGAAGAACTTATAATAAAAACGCTTCAATAGAGCTGAATTAATTCATTTAAATTTTAAACCGTGGGTTGAAGGGAGAATATATATATGTTCGTTGTGTAATATGGGGGTGAACGAAGATGTTTACCATTTTGTGGCAGAATGCTCGATATTGGTTCAATATAGACAATCTTATCTGGATAAAGAAAGATTATCGCTGTCAGAGTTCAAGGACTTTATGAATGATCAGGATTGGGTTGTATTGTGTAGATATCTTGAACAAGCATGGCATTACAGATGGACATTAATAAAAGAATTTAACTTTTGAAAATACTTTTGGGTTGTGCTGATCTTTGTTATTGGTAATTTTGTTTGTTTGTCTAAGTAGGAGTAAGTTTATAATTCTGTTTCTTTTAAAATAATTATTGTTTCTCTAAGAATGAATGAATGTAAGTTGCTAACCTAGCAGACGGCTGCAAGCCATGCTATATATGTATGTTATGAAACGTTGTAATTCTGAAGAAGTGTAAATAAAGCATATATTATTATTATTATTAAAAACGCTTCAATAATGTTGAAAGAGATCAAGAGTTGACCTGAAATGAAAGACGACAAAGAGGGATCTAACCCAAAACTGTCTGATGAAAGGTGTAGATCCAGTTATGTCACCTCGGGAATGTCACACCCAAACTCATTAAAGACAGCCTCATATTTTAAATATTGTTAAGCCCTCTTTCTAATTACGGAATTTTCGATAGTTTTAATATAGTTTTGTGTTATTTGAGTAAAATTAAAGTAAAATATACATATATACTTAGTAAAGAGAAATTTTTGTAATTTGTAAAACATTCGATGTCTGTTGTAGCGAATATGTACGCTCTGAGTTCAACAATGATTTTTGGAAAGTTGTCTGTCTACAACTCATGTCTATATGAAACGCGAAAACCGATTTTAATCAAATTTGGTATATGGGGATGGTCATATCTAAGGGGATAAGAAACAGAAACACAAAATTACTATTTCCTCCAAATCGACTCTAACGATTTTGATCTAACTTCTATAAATAAACGAAACGTTTTGGTCGTTGTATCTCCAAAAATGTTGCTTTATAAAATACCTGATTTCTCAAAATCGACTTTACCGATTTCGGTGAAATTTTAGTAAAATATTACAGTTCAGGAATAACTTGGTCCACGAACATTGCTCGTACATGACCAAAGTAAAGCAAGTTCAGATACTATTTTTGTTTTGTTTTTTTTAATCATTCAATCACACACAAAAGTTATTCATCTTCACGTTTTGATTTATAACTACGGAAATGAAATTGATGGTTGACCATTGGATTTGGTTCGTTTTTATTTGGTCTTGGTGTAATCATTTTGCATAATTAATTTTAATATGTAATTGTAACTATTTTAAACATTACGATTTAATGTTCTTGATTTTATGTGAAATTGAATTTAAATTTGCTGATGTCTGGTGAATCAGTTTCTCTTAATTGCGTATCCTTAATGAAAGGAGAATTTCTACCTACTAAATAATTACAGTAATACGTTTATTTTTCAACTTTCATTTCAGCATGCTTAACTCTGTTAATCGTGTGTCAGATTAGTGATAGGCAACATTATTACTAAACGAACAACTTTTTGAGATTTTAGCACACGTCTTTAGGTCATTACCTCCTCACATTAAACAAAATTTTCAACGAAATCTGTAGAGCCTATTGAAATATCAAGTATTTTATAACACCCACATTTCCGAAGTTATAATTTTTATCAATGACTCACGATTCGGCAGATTTTGAGATATAACGACCAATACATTTTGTTTGGGCTTTTAGAGGTTAGACTTGAGCAAAATTTAATCAATTTCGTTGGAGAAAACTTTAAGAAAATGGTAGTTTTGTGTTTCTTATCGTAGCTAGATCTCAATATTGAATTATAAAAAACTAAAAATACCCCGGATATGACCGAAATAAGCCTACAAAACAAATTTAAATCTGTTTGCGTTTTAAATAAGGTTAACATACTTCCAGATTTTACCATGGCAGTCCTGATTTCAACCCTACGTCCGGAGCATTAAAAGGTCCTGATTTTACCAATGCGGAATGCAAATTTTGCTGCATTGGAGAAATATTCTGACAACACTGAACACTATTCACCATCCTTTCTGTCGTCACACACCTTCTGACTTGACAGTTGTTCATCGAGTGTTGTGACTCTTGTATTCACTGCAACCCAGTTCGACCAAACGTCCTTAAACCGTATCCTTTGAACGGAAATTCCAGACGCTCTCAACACACAGAGGAATAAACCTCGTCCCTATATCAGATCAGATTCTACTTTGTTCATTGTTAATTCCTTTGCGTCTCGGATTATTTTGTTTAAATATAGGTGGCATGTATTCCAAATATGCCAAACCGGAAGTGTGTTTTTACCGAAAAAATATAAGTTTGTGAAACCGTAAACAAATCACTAGAGCACTGTGGTGATTGTATATGAACAAGGAAAAACCCCCAAACCACAAAATAACACAATTACACAAAACTGTATAATGCGTTTATATTACCTTATGTACATTTCGATAGCTCTGCTATCATCTTCAGAGATACACCTATCGAAATGCACATAAGGTAATATAAACGCATGATATAGTTTTGTGTAGTTGTGTTATTTTGTGGTTTGGGGTTTTTCCTTGTTCATATTGTGAAACAGTGTCAAAATAGTAATGATCATGTTTGATATGTAATTCCGAGAGGACGCCGAGATATTTACAGACTAACAGACACAGCGGCTTCCACGGTAAGCATTCTTGTACAATGCCTATAAGTCGTATTTCTTAATAAGCGAATAGTACCAGGGTTGCCAACGTTTAGCAGAGATTCACGTAAGTAAAATTCACCTTACATTTGTGCAGTAAACCTTCAAATGTTCCATATCCCAATTCACAAACTGGAGTCTGAGTACATAATTGTTTCAGAAGCATCATGCTGCGCTTGTCAAACTAGAACCTGAGTACCATGGTATCTCATCCCTAAATAGGATTCACTATAAAAACAAGAAAACCCCCAGGATTCATAACAAATGGAAAGCAATATGTAATAGTTTCTCTGAGAGAAACGTGTCCTTCGCGACTGTTTTTTAAAATAGTAGAATGTGTTTGACTGCCAGATAAGCTCTCGTTGGACAGCCAAGACAGGGAGGTTGTCCGTGACAGTTGTAAAAGAACTGCATCACATTAAAGTGGATTCTGTTTTATCCTGTCTAGAATTCTAGGAATAAATTAAAATAGACAAGTCGTTGTTGAACAAAATTAACTCATCTAAAAAGTATTCAGCGAAAAAGGATTTTGATGAAATAACGAACCTATCCCTGGGCTCAGCACAAACTGTAAATGAAGGAGATACTGTTTTTAGTTTTATTCTGTTTCTTAATATAAAGTAATAATTTTAAAAAAAATTATAAACGTTTTATTTAAAAATATTATTTGGAATTTGTTTTAGATATTCTTTCCTCTAATGTTTTTTTTTTTTTTTTTTTTTTTTTTTTTTTTTTTTTTTTAAGTTCAAGTTAATGTTTTAGCTAAAGGATAGAGACACCTCTTTGAATTTATTATGGTACAGTAAAACGCCAATCCATCCCCACAAATTGAATGTGCTCCGAATTTAGCTTATAAAATTATGGTCTGCCTAGTTATAGAGATAGTCATCAATCCAAAAACACTTTTTTGAACTCACGACCTGTACTTTTTGTTATAAGCCAAAAACTCTACAATGATTCTTAGAGCCATTAAATTTGAAAATGATATTCCTCCAAACTTAAATACACATCTCTCAACAGAACTGGAATGGATGCTAATACATTTCAAGTATTATAGAGACACTAGGAGAACTGATGCTTGAGAGAATATCGATGTTTGTAAACATTACCAACTCAGCTGAACACGAAATGGAAGCGGAAATGGAAGCATTAGTAAGCAGTAGCGAACTACCAACAACCACCCTACATCCGGTTACTGTTTGCAATGGCGGTAGATAACCAGAATTACAATTTTAGGTATAATTACCTATGCCTAATTAATATCATGCATTGCTTACACATTCAATGAATATTGTTATGCTAATTTTATTAGTGTTGTAAACATGTTGGGATATTCAAGAATTTTAAATTGATTAATGTATTTACAAAATAAATAATATTGATCGGAAATTAAAAAAAAATATTTTTTTTTACTTTGTTGTTTTAAAAGTGAAAAATCTCATGGATATCCATCGCCTTGTAAAAAATTGGAAGAAAAGAAGATTAAATAAAGACATCTAGGCCATGAATACTCTGCCGTCATGGTAAAAAAACAAACAAAATAAAAGAGAGACATGATAGGAAGGAAAAAGTAGAGATATCTTGCCCAAAACTATATAAAAAAAGTAGATCCAAATATATTTCCTCGAGATGCCAAGCCCGTAACTCACTAAAATGACCCACTAAAGGGGTAAAGGTCCTTCCATTTAAAAAATAAAATTTAAATATTAAATTTAAATAATTCCATTTAAAAATGGAATTATAGTGATAGTTTGTATTTGTAATACATTATGTCAAACTGTACAGAGATAAACGTTGCGCAAACATTGCTCAAACTTTCCATCTCTCTAATATACTATATTTCACTCTGATGTTTTTAACAAGTAAAATATGCGAAACAATAGGTTTTCATTTTAAACTTGCAGACAAATATTGTTATAACTTGAAAACTACTGAAACAATTTTAATCAAAGAGCTTAAACCCTAACCCTACATAGGAAATAAAACCACGTGAAAATCATAACAGCGATTTTTGCGTTATAAACATTCAGACAGTTAGGACGTGTGGAAATATGAAACCTACGACTATTTAAATAGAGATTTCCGTTCATGTTATAAAAATTGGAAACTTTATGTTTTTATTAAAAACTCTGTGTTTATTGAAAGCAATAACTTTTTCACAATGTTACACTGGAAAGGATGTTTTCTTGTAAGTTAATTTCCTGTAGCTTTCTTTTTGCTACGAAGGGAAATTGTTAAACGTCAGAAATATGAAATCTTAATAAATTTATGTTGTCTGTGTATATTTATATACAGGGTTTGCGCATAGTATGGTCCCAATAAGAAACATATTTATATAAATGTTTTCAAAAACATTGACAGATCACCAATGCGACAATTTGTCCTCAAATTGGTAGATGCTTAATCACATGTCCGTGCATTCTACCATTGATAATAATAAATTAATTCTACATAATAATAAATAGATCTCCATGGTATGGTTTGAAGCTTAAAAAATAGATGATCTAATGGTGGTATCTATATAATGGCCCACTTAAACAATTTCAAGTACAGTATGTCGAATTGTATGTTCAGATTCTTCCCCCACTAGAGCATCCCGTAACTAAACCCACAAAACTACAAGTTTTTAACTCAGATCAACCCCAAAATCATTGTTTATTTAAGATTAAAAACTTCTCAATCATCATCGCTTGAAATAAAAAGAAGGAAACAATATAAAGTAAAGACTCCTAGCCCTTGCAAACTCAAATATAGAGCATGAAGTAGTGAAAAGAAATTTGATATAAATCCGGAAAGCTAGAGATCTAACCTGAAATTAAAACAAGGTGTGGATCCAGTGAGTATCCCTCGGGAATGCAAACCCGTACAACTAAAGTGATCCCCTGAGAGTATTCAACCCACACATAATATATTATGCTATTGTACTTCTTAGATATTCAATGATTCTACATTTACATCTGGTATTTATGATACTAGAACAATAACACGGTGACGCACACGCGAAAATGACATACGATACTTCTCAATTCACCCCTTGCTTCTGGAGCTAAAGAGAAACTTTTCAACCTTTGATCCAGAAAAAAAGGTTGGTTTTGAAATAAACGAAACAAACAAAACATTTAAAATTTCAGGAGCTGAAAGTAGAAGAGGTGTTCCAGAACTGAGAGTAGTTAGTTATGTTTTTGAAGGAGTCAAGGTTTCACCTGTTTAGGATCGTTATTAAATTCTGAGAATAGGATAACAGATGAAATCAGCGATAGAATCACTAACAGTACAATTGGACTGGTTTCATCTGAGCTGTGGAGTTTGGGTTCGCAATGGTTCTAGGCGTCAGTAAGGTGGTGGGGGAAGCGGCCGCTCAGTCTGTATCGGGTGTTGTTGGTACTAACAACGATGTCTGCAAGACGGCTGGATCGTGGACAGTAGCCGGTGCTGACTGTTTCCCCTACAATGCCTCTGTCCCCACGCGTCCTCGAACTACAAACTACCTCCCCTCCACGCGCTGCTCATAGCTCAGATGAAACCTTTCCATTTGTAATAGAAGCTTTTTATCCTTCTCAAAACCCATTCAGATCAAAGTAACTACGTATATTCGACGACGATGTTTGCATTTCGAAAATATTTGCGATTACCATACTTACCCCAAACTTTGTATACTGTGTACGTAAAAACATCAGCAAAGTAATATTCAACCTCTGATACATTTAACACACTAAATAGATCAGCTATCTCAAATTACCGCATTCTCAATTGAACCTACAAAACTACAACTACAACTCACATACTGAAGCCTCAAATTATTTTACTACTCTATAGAATTTCTTATAAGATATAAATATAATCTCTACTATTGCTCGCTTAACGTTTGATTATATAGTGATAATACACACGACATTGAGAATGTAGTTTTCAATGCAATACAATATATAAATTCAATGACCTTAGAAATTAAGTGTAGCAGATGCATTAATAAAAACTTATAGTTGATGAAAAACCCGCAAGTTTCACATGAAAATTTCAAGACTCTTATGAATGATAATATGTAAAACTTTGTAAACATCGTAAAAACTTTACAACTTCATATCTTGGCGGGAATGATGAAGGTGTGCGTAATAAAGTAATGCAATTTGGTAACGAAATATTCTTGAGTTCATTATGTGTAGATAACATGGTTAGCTTTATACTTCAAAATGTGAAGTTTTTTTATCTATACTGTAAGTTTACTTATCATATTCTAAGGTAGAGTTCGGCGTCACAAAAATAGAGTTTCAAAATTTTATCCAAATTAACCTCATGGGATTTTATAGGTGTTTTATATGTCGTTTCATCAACTTCAATATTGACAGAATCATATATTTAGAGTAACTTAATGTCTTTTTAATGGGTCTAGCTTACGTAATAAATTGTAATAAATTAATTTTTTGAAATCTTACATTTTTAAAGTTTGTATCTTCCTTAACCTTTTAATAGCTATAGCCTCACAGTCTACTAGTAAGTGGCGAGGAGTGTCTCCTTACAATACCTACAGGTCATGTCATCTATTAGACAGTCTCCCAAGATGTCTTTTGAGTGTAACAACCCATTAGGAGCTGTCGTAAGAAAACAACAGAAGAATATGATCTTCATTGATAATATGGTTCAGTCGGACATTCGCCACCATTTGCGTACATGGAAATTAATACACGACGTTTCGTGTGGAAAAATCAACTCTCGTCATCAAGTGTGACACTATAACTTTATAGAAAAACATCAATATCATAAGGGCGTGTTGAAAACTATAATCGAAGAAAATAACGATGACAAATATGCGATTAAAACATATTAACCATCTGTTTCTTTCTTATGGCAGCTCCATTCAACAAATTTTGAATTATAGAAAAAATTCTATAGATTCTATCTTGAATTGTCACACTGAAAGGACATCTCGGGAGACTGGATTTAATAGATGACACGACCCAACATTATCAAATAACTTTAAAATCAGAATAACGATTTTATCAACATTTTAATTAATTTTTCACAAGTGTAGCCTCTAAAGGAACCTATACAAAATATTTTGGACTATCCAATAGTCCCAGGTCGTGAGTTATCGGTAAAATACAAAAAAATCAGCGCTGTTGTAAAAGACATAAATAAATTGTCTTTACCGATTTCGATCAAATTTTAGTAAAATATGAAGGTGACTCGAACGCTGCAGAATTGTAATATAAAACTATTACGTTTTATGCATAATTGTCAAACAAAATTTAAACCCCTCGTCATGAATAGTTCGATTTACGCTAATGAGGCGTTTATGGCGTAACAGATTCAAGTTTATCACTTATTTAAATATTTCTTCAAAGACATCGACTATTGATTATATCAAATTTTTAATCTGAATCTACTAAAATGACGTTTTAGTCACGATTGGTTTTGATTTTATTCGGTTTTAGGTGAGTCAGAGAGGTTGTACAATGTTTTTATACAGTTTATTAAATTCCCACTACTGGAATTATTATTCCTGATTATTAAAATTATTTTCAAGATAATAGTTTTAATACAAACATCCAAAGAGCCTTGTGGTTAATAAAAATATAAAAGAAGGCTCTCCAAACCACAAATAAAACACTGACACAATTAGCGTTAGTAAGTTTAATGAACCCTTATGTACGTTTCGGTAACTTAACTACCATCCTCAGAGGGATATAAACTAATACTAAACTAAATGTGATACTGAGATGGCTGACAAAGGGTCGAGCGTACGTAGCACTCTTCCCCCCTCCACATTGATCTGACTAGTTTCCCCGCCTATCTAGAAAGTGGGAGGAGCAAAGTGCCGCTCAATCCAACTACTCAAACATAACTTAGATTAAGAAAAGGAAAGCAAATGTACAAACATTTATGTATGGGGAAAGAAAAGTCATATTAAGTTTTCTGATGAAACTACTTTTAAAACATGAAGGAAAAACGACGACCGTTTGTACAAGTTAAAATGATAATGTTGAAAACAGGCCTAATATGTGCTGTAATTTAGTTTTAACAACAGAAATATCAAAAAAAAAAATACGAAGAATTAGGAATTGGCCCTTTATCGTCGTCCTTAAAAAAAATCCAAATCAGCCCTTTATAATAAACATTTCATGGTATCGGGTGATTCTCTTCTCATAATTGAAATTAAAATAACGATAATTTCTGTAATATAATTCGCTAATATTGTCACGTGGAGCGCTGTGATCGGGCGTGCATGTGGCGCTGCGTGCGGCAATCGACTAAAATAAACTGCTTGTTAATCGTACGTGCCGTAACGAGGTCACGTAAGGTTGTTATATACCCTCGTGGTTTGATAATAACACCACTCCTGCAATTAATGTTGTACAGAGATTTATTTGACACGTTGAACAGATCTTTCTAGATTAATACGTGTTTGTTTTTCAGGATTTTTTTTCTGGAGGCATCGCGTAACGGTTGATATTTTCATGTGTTGTTTTGAAAGTTTTGTAGTTCAATTATTGCTAGTAAAGAATTTTAACTTTAAGGTTATGAAACTTATAAACGATAAAAAATATTGCACAAACTTACAGACGCGTCTGATGATCATCGCCAACTCTTTGAAAATTCTTCTTTTCTACTGACTTATATTTGAGAATAATTAACCTGATGTTTGGTGAAAGAAAAAAAACGGTGTTCCTAACTTCGACCTAAAAACAAGTTTTGTAGCCATCACGGTATTTACCCAGTCTCATCGTACAATTTATTACTATCAGATCCTTTAAATATAATCCCCAAAAGTTTCTTTCTTGGACCTTATAGGAAATGTTAAATTGTATTGGTGTATCAAGGGTCACTTCAATCTAGTCAGCACATCGGCTCTGGCTAAACATATGTAAAGAATCCGCTAATCGTTGCGCCTGTTTCCGTGACTTGGCCCTGCATTTCATATCTACACGAAATATCGCATTTTCTTGGGAAGTCACAGTTGGTTATTACATTTTAAAGAATAATTTCGCTACTTGTCATCGTATAGGCGTGAAGATTGGAAAGGGAAGGAAAATGTAAAACTAGATCAAGGAAGTCTTGTCTGTACATAGACGGCTCTGTCAATGAAGGAAAATCCGGATATGGCTTGAACAGTGCGGAGACTAAAATTGTTCTAAGCACAAGTCTGGGAAAGTATAGTACAATTTTCCAGTCCGAATGTTTATACCAACAGACGTAGTTATGCTAACCGAAAGTTAAGGTCCCTTAAGGCTCTTAATTAGGAGCAGATTTCCTCCAAGCTTGTGTGGAAGTGCTACATGGCTCTATACACACTAGCTTCCACTAACTCTAAGCTGGGTACCGGGCTACAAAGGCATTCGTGATAATGAATGTGCTGATGAACTGGCCAAGAAGGGTGTAAATTGCGCTTTCTGGGTCCAGAACCAGCCTGTGACATATCTAAAACTTTAGCCTACAATACTATAAGTAAATTGTCCAAGGACAGGAGTTGTAAACTCCAGCAGGAATACTCTGGACAAAAGCTTAGCAGCGGTACTTCTCATCAACTATCTCGTTACTAGGGCTGAATAGAGGCCAGTTAAAACAAATTTATTTCGTTAGTTACTGAACACGGTCACTTCAGTAAACATTTGTTAACAGTCATTATCACCAATAGTAGGCTATGCAAATGGTCTGATGAGACTGCTAAACATACCATCTTGGAATGTGAGAGGCTTGAGGCTAAAAGAAGAGCCACATTAAGTGGTGATTAGAGATGATGATTTCGACGTTAGCATAAGACAGAAGCTCTTTGGACAGACATCATTGCAAAAAACCACCATTTCTCCGGAAGACCTTTAAGTAAACATTTCTACAAAAACTGATTCCTTAAATTTTTGACCCAACAGATAAATTTCTCTGTAATAAGATTTTCCTTCAGGGGTTCACTTTGCAGTCCCGAGATACCTAGCTAGATTTACATCTTTCTACACTTGTAGGTTAGATACCGCTCTTATATCTTTCAAATTAGGTCTATCTTGTACTCTTCCGACCCTGTTCATATTAAAATATTTCAGGACTAGGGAGTTTCTATCCATATCAACTCAACTTGAAAAAGTTGTTAGTTAAAGAGGATGTTTTGCTCCTTTTTTTTCAAGATGACTGTCTTGGTAATTTATTGGCCATTAAAAAAATCTCTACGCGAGTGTACGAATATAAAAGAAGTATTTTATGTGTCTAAATCCATTTTTTATTTATTATTTTAAGAAACAAAATCGAACATCAATAACTAACAATTTAAAAGTTGCGATAACTTTTATATAAAAGTGAGAAATAAAAACTGTTTTTAAATTGTACCAACCATTCAAAAACCCCAAACCAAGAACGGGCTCTGAATTTATGAATTTTTTTTAAACTGTTGGTATTACTTCTCAAAGTATTTTCTCTTGATGTTATATAGGGTTGGTTTTCTACAAAGCAATGTAGGAAATACGGCAAAGACAACTAATCTTGAAAGTAGCGTCTTAAGGATTATCAGAGTTTATATTGTTTTAGCGCGGAGTCAGACATGAATATTCATTCAAAAATAACATTGAAGAGCCAAATTGAATTCTCACATAGGACTGGAAGCTGGCGTCAAATTATAATCTTTAAGGCGGATATTAAATTTGAATTCTACTGAGTTATGATAATTGTCATTCTGGTTGAATTATTAAGGTTGCCAATGGGTTGTTTTTTTTTGTTTAAACAAAGAAGTAACGAATACAGGGGTGGTTTGACGAAAAATAATCTCTCACCCCTTCACCAAAACAAAACTAACCCTCACTAAAATACTATATAACAACGATAGAGTAAAAGTAAAATGTGGACACCATCTATGTGGACACCGCGCCATCTATGTGGACACCACGCCATCTATGTGGACACCACGTCATCTATGTGGACACCACGCCATCTATGTGGACACCACGTCATCTATGTGGACACCACGCCATCTATGTGGACACCACGCCATCTATGTGGACACCACGACATCTATGTGGACACCACGTCATCTATTTGGACACCACGCCATCTATGTGGGCACCACGTCATCTATGTGGACACCACGTCATGCCATCTATGTGGACATCACGCCATCTATGTGGACACCACGTCATCTATGTGGACACCACGTCATCTATGAATAAATATTTATATATTCACATAAGGGCTTAAACTTACTTTTGTTATGATATCTAAACATACTCAGCTTTTGATTATCAACTAGATTTCAAAAAGTTTATAAACTATATATTATATATTATATGTATTTATTTACTATTTTACACATGGTTTTGGATCATTAATCTTCCAAGGAAATAAAGATTATAAGTAATAGAGTCATTATCAATATAAAAATATTAAAAAAATTATCTTTTGGATAGGAAAAATCTAGTAAATTTAGATAAAAGTAAAATCAGTGTTCAGAAAAACTAAAATTAATTTTTCAAAACTTAAACTAGATATAGACTCTAGAGTGAGAAGTGAACATAGTTAAAACATTTAAACAAAATCCAATAAACCGTTTTCGAGAAATAACTATAAGGAATTAGAATCTTCCAATTCAAATTATATACTTATTTACTATTTGCACACGGGTATGTGTGAAATCTTCCCATTTCACTAAAATTAAAATAAATCGGTATAGCCGATTTTGATAAAATAAGTATTTTGTAACAGCCTCTTAGCTTGATAAATCACGAAACAGTTTTTTAGGAGTGTTAGGAAGCAATAGGTTTTGTTTGGTCCTTAGAGAGTACACCTGAGAAAATTTCAACAAAATCGTTTGATCCGATTGTTAGAAAATCGAAATTTTATATTTGGTCTGGGCTGTAAAACACTGGGCATACAGACGTTATACAAGCAAACATTGAAAAAATGAGCTATCGCGGGACGCCTAGCAGATCAAAATACGATATTATGAAAAGTTTTCAAAAGAAGAAATAAATGGTATTTTAAGGAAATAATAATGATAATAAACAAATGTTTAGGTTTTTGTAAATAAAACGATTATTATATTTTTACTAAAATAAAAAAAAGAAGAATTATTTTTTTTAAATATTGTCAGATGTAACGTCAGTAATAGTAACTGTCTGATGGTATTAAAGTGACAATTGGTCGATGATAACTGAAATATGCGACGAAAGTGTTGGGCAACGTTATCAAGGTATCTAATGAATACTGCATCTATTGTCGTTACATATCTAGCTGTAGACTCTCTTGGTTTGTTATTATGTGCAACTAAAATTCTTCTTTAAGGAATGAAATCAATGGCTTTGATTATTCCAACAACTTCATCTAATGGTAGAGATTTGTTTTTGGTACCTTTATATGTAAAATATAATATACAAATTACTTACATAATTTAGTATGTTTTAAATTGAATAACACATTAATACAAAAGTGTTAAAAATGGCTGCCATTTTATTTATTTTTTTCGATTTTTAATAAAGGTCGCTCATACGAAATTTCATGTTCACATCTCAATTTTTATAACTAATATAATTCTGAAGCTCAGACGACAACGATGACTGACGAACAGCCATTTCATGAAAAGTAAAGATCAGTCAAAAAACATAGATTAAAATTTATAAAGAATGTAATACTAATGTTATTCTTCGTATACTAGGGAAATAATATTTACTTATTCAGAAAACCAATTTTAAATTAAATTACTTCATTCAAATAATGAAAAAGTCTAGAACCATAGCGTAAAAAGCAAATAGAGTTGGTTAAATTGCAAACAAAATATGGAACCCATCGCACGTACTTTCTTCAGCGCCATTACAAAGTTCGCTAATGAATTCACGTACAATTCTTAGGGATATTGTTTTAATTAGAAAGTATTTAATTAATTAAATTTCTTATTCCTGACAAAGTTACAATTATGTGTTAACAAGACTTGCCTTTGTGTGGGGAATTTTAAGTTTTGTCTTCTACAGAAAATACGTTTTATGCTAATGAAGAACATGAGTATTGTACATATTTTGTGACGTAGGGGTCGGTGAACATCCACTACAAAGAGTGCTACTCTTTGTGCTGTATTGAGGTGTTTCCTGTCCCAATCTCGTGCATGTGTCTTTCTTGCTCTGTTTTGTCGGTTTTTTTTTTTTCAAATTAACCTTCTCGTACTATGGTCTTTACCCCCTTTCTTTTATTCTGTTTTCAACCAAACCCTACAGTGTAAGGTGAATCGTGCTGAAGAGGTGAATAACATCTGGCAAAAGGTCTCGTATACGGATCCTGTGAAATACTTATAAAAAAAATCTAAAGTACTTAGAACCCTAATCTAATTTAGTAGCATAGGGTTCAAATTTTAGTTTCCAATAGGCCCTAGGCTATTAAGATATGTTTATGTTTTTAATTTTTATTCTGTGTAACACTTGATAACGAAAGTTGATTTATACTTCCAAAACGTCGTAAATTAGTTTTTATTATTACTAAAGGTGGGAAATGAAACCCATATTAATAATAACAAAAATCCATTATTGTCAAATAACTTTAAAACTATACTATTTATAATCACTTTTAAAGTAGGAAATACCTGATTTTCCAGTCATCCTGTATAAATGTATCCAATGTTTCCATCAATACAACCAATCAGCCTGCGTCAAAAAAGAAGAGATTAGATAAACAATTTAACAAACAGAAACAAATACAACTTTATTTAGAAACCGTCAATACTTCCCAAAACACAAGCAAGAATGTTTTGGCAATTAAAATTCCAACAGAATTTATAAGTGTTTTTAATTGAGTGAAGATAAACAAAATCGGTTTGTTTTTATAGCGTGTATATGTTGGGTGTTGTAAATCGTTGTTTAGATTAGGGTAAGATTCAGAGAAAGAGCCAATTAAATGTTGAACGTCTTCATTTCCCAACTTGTATCCCAATTACCCATGAAATATACCTGACTTGGACGATAAATCCCACCTTGAAGACTATGTTTCTTTGTTCTTTATAATCATTTCGTTTTGCTTGACGTGTTTAACAATTCCAAACTGATTTACGTTTTCATTTGATAAAACTGCTGCTGTTGTGCTATGCTTATTTTATAGTGGATATTGTTTAATCTTGTTTAATCCTACAATGTTGAAATTAAATGAAATAGTATGTTTGCTACTGATGTATTTAAATAATAGAATGAAATTTAAGTTTTAGCTAATATTGTTATTGCAGCCGCAGTCAAGACAAGGTATGGTCTATACCTCTCAGGGGTACAGTCACAGTGAGTGCTGGTATGTTAGGCCCGAGGTACCTTTGCTGGTTCCACACTCTTCATTATGTGGTCTTGTGTTAGATCCTCTTATCTTTCTTCTTGTTTCTTTTCGCTCTCACGCTATTAGCGTTTTCGAGAGATAGGGGACTCTAATGATTTTTTTTTTCTTTTTCATTTTAAGGGGTTGGTGATCGAGAGGTGTTTCGCCTTTAAAGAACATGAAAAAAGATGTTCAGCCTAACAAATTAGTACCGGTAATTACCCCTTAAACACTTGTAAAATGTTCCTAGTCATTTATATAAACGTGGGTGTATTACTTCGCTAGTGATCCTAATTTTTGAGCAATTTACTTCTAATTTGGAAGCAAGCATTCTCTTTTATAGTAGAATGAACATTACTGTTTTGTAAAATAATTGTACATTAGTATTTTAAAATGGAAGCCGCTTTAATTATTTTTTTCGAAACTTTCATTTGAAATTCGTGCAATAACTTTGTGCAGTTTTAAAAACTAAGTTTAAAATGTTCTTTTATACAAAATTGTAAATGATAAATTCTTAATCCGAATTTTACGACGTTTAATACGTTCTATTAGGATACTTCGTGTGATTCTGCATTTCTAGAATAACCTTAAAAAAGCGGGTGGAATTAAAACAATAGCAACATTATTACCGAAGAGAGAAGTCTTGCCTTCTAGATTCGGTGTCATTTGACTGAATTTCAATGAAAGTAACGTTTAAAAATAACGGGACATTTTGAGCATAGTATGCACTTACACAGGTTACTGGTATATCCTTGATATCTTGTGATAATATTTGACTATGTGACTCTAACTGGCAAGAGGCTAGAGCTGTTTGTACTTCAATCCGATAAAGTGAAACCAGTTAAACAGTTTTGGATTTAAATGTAGTCCAACCTTATATCTAATCAAAACACAGAAAACTAGTTTTGCAGTTTTGACCTAATTAATTAGGTTACTTATACGAAAACTGTATAATATCATTGGATTAACCTAAGTTCATGGTATTATATAGAGGACCTTCTCTGCCGTTTAAACAAACATTTACTTTAAGAGTTTCAATAGAACTAGTTGCTAGAAGTAGGAGTACCGATGTATGTAGAGCCTTTCGGCACGTCACAGACACCAACCCCAAAAAAAGATTGAGGAAGGAGAATATCCACTACCAGCAGTACCACAAACCCTACGAGTACAACCTCAACTGCTTGGGTGACGGAGTTAAGCTCCGTCAGGGCTCGCATGCCCCGTGGTAACATTTTTAGCTATAACTGATTTCTCAGCTTCGCCCCGATGCCCAGAATGGTCGCGGGCCATTGATCGTAAACAGACCACTACGGTTTCGGTGTCCCTTCATGTTCTGTCTGGGACTTGACGGTACACTTGAGGTTACCTGGTTTTCCGTACCCACGTTTAAACAAACACAATTTAACACATACCTGCCGGCCGAGTGACGCTACCGGCCCTCGGAGAAAACGGTCGCTACACCTCAGTGAATTTTATCCGGACATTATAAAATTTTGAAAACTATACTGAAAACAAATCTTACAAAAGGCAGCCACTTTGCACGCAGTCTTGGATTAGAAGGGTTGGTTTAGCGATCGGAAAACTTCGTCATATATGCTCCGTATAATATCGATTCGTTATAGATCGGTAAACTGATAATTCTTCTGGAATCTTGAGTATGCCATAACGTGAAAACTAAGTCGAATAAGGAGAGAAGTTGAGGGATTTAATCTTCTAAACTGCACTCTAGGGGCCCAGTCGTACAAAGACAGTACTAAGTAGTAATTCCAAAGGTTTTGAATTACTTAAAACCCCTCTATCTAATCTAAATTTGTATAGTAGAACTTTGATGACATCCTGTATAAAAATACAATCATTTTAATTAAATTTTGTATCAAATGGACTTTAATAAATATCTGTCATCTGTCCAATAAAAAAAAAAAAACTGTTCTCCTTGTATTCATTTCAAGTCATACAATAGGACACTAGTTTACCTCCAGCGTTTCTCTACCATAATGTCCCCATTAGATTTGTTTGTTTACTCACCGGAAACTGAACTACTTTTGTTACAAAACTTTGGAATGCGCCGGTTGGAAGTTGCAGCCACTCAAGTGAATCTGATGTCATATGAGTTTGATATATTACCTGCATTTCGCGAGTGGATTTATTACTATATACAACTTTGCTGCGGTAGCAGAGTACAGTGTCTTTTTGTCCGTCGGGCTTGGTTGTCGATAAATTCGAGATTTATTTATTGGGGAAATGTAAAGTCGTTCTATATATGAAATCTATAATCGAGTTAAAAGTTTAGGTAATGAATTTTATCTGAGTTTTTGTAGTTGAAGTAAAGAAGATTAATCGTCATATGAAGGATTTGTTCAATAATATCCAGTGTTTTAATTTTTTAAACTTGTATACAATTTTAATTTAACTTTTACTGGATTCATTTATTTTAACTTAATACAATTTAATCGTAGGTAATTAATTATGGTTGAAAATATTTTGGATTGAAATAAATAACATGACTAAACTAATAGAAATTTTAATGCACATCTTCGAATATAGTATCTCTCTAATTTTTTTTTCAACATGTTAGCCCACAGATTGGATAATTTTATCAATTATAAAACTAGGTACAATACCTGCTTTTTGTCTTATTCCAATCCAGAAATCACTTGGTGATTACCGCGGTTTCAGGTAACCTACGTACCCATCTTCAGATCACAGAAATTACACAAATCCCATCATTATGTGGTCGTACCTAAGCAGGTATTGTACCTAGTTTTATAATTGGTAAATATGTTTATTTAGTGCGTTTGTATAACTGGTGATCAATTTAAGTGAAGAAATCGACAAATAAACTTCGTAGATGTAAAGTACTTTTACATGTAAAATGTTTTTCAATGCCCATTCACTCGTGCTAAAATTAGACCTCCTCGGCGGTGATAACTTTGAAATATTAAATGTATACCACCCATTTGCAGAATTTCAAATTCGGATTGTACAGTTCAAAATACGTAGATTTTATCTGAAACTTTTTTGATTACTGATAAATATCGCTGTAATCAAGAAAAATTATTTAGGTTTCGTTTTTCAAGGAAAACCCACGTGTTTTATTACAAAATGGAGCAACAATTAAAAAATAAATAAATTAACATTGTTTACTGATCATCGTAGATGGTCCTGTAAAGGGGGTGTATTTTCCTAAACAAAATGATCAATGAATCTGGTGAGGTGGCTCGGTTTGGACTGCCAAGTCATCGGGTTTGATATCTCTAGATTTCTTGTTGTAAGGTTTCCAATAGATAAGGTTTATCAACGATTGCCACAACTCGTAAAGAGAATGATGATGGAGCGAATGAGGAATGCTTGCGCTCAGATTCTACCAGATACACTTACGATAAGCGAATCAATAAGTGTATCGAATTCGACATTTTAACCACTTCCTCTAATTGAATAGGAAGTGCCAATAAGAACTCATTAACAACAGACACCCCGACGGGAACAAAAAACTACTATGTCCACGTTGTTCCTGGGTAACGCGAAAAGTATTTCTTGAAATAATTGAAAAAAATTATTTTTTGATTAGGAGTATATATCATGTATTCACCGCAAAATAAATTTTTTGTTATTTCAGCGTCATCTATGAGAAATCGTAAACATGGTTTTGAACATGTTTGTATATAAAGGTGCTTTAAAAGATCTTAACACCTATTAAAATATTGTTATATAGAAAATTAACGGGTTAATCGTTTCAGTTGGCTGCCCTGCTTCATTTTATTTACACATCTACAGCTGATTTTGTATAATAATTATTACTATGCTAAATAACCTATCTAATTTAGCAATCATAATAAACTATGTAAACACACCTGCAAACTTTCAACAAAATTCTTTCCGTATATGTGTTACCATTTTTGAAACATCCTGTATATTTACGTGTAAATATGTATTTTAATCACTTTTTCATTTTTAAAAAGTAAACTTGACGTTAATAATTAAATATCTTTAGTTTAGGTACATGTAGTTTTGTATAGGCCTACATGTAAACAGCGTATTTATATATAAGTTTTCTTTTATTTAAAAATATATACGTTATATCTTATACATAGATATTTTTGTTTTTGTATTGTTGATTTATTTTGTAATTTGTTTTTTGTATTTTCTTTGAAAATAAATTTATATATATATATATATATTATATATATATATATATATATATATATATATATATATATAATATATATATATTTTATTATTTTGAACATTTCATATGAAAACGTATTTCCGATCAAACGTTTAATGCCAATCGCCGTGGAACTAAAATTGTGTAATTAGGTCAAATGATACATGTGCAAGGCTTTTAAATTTTAATTTTCTGTTTTAAAAAAATTGCACTCAAAACGGTAAAGCACGGATCTAAGGTTTCAACAGGAATATTCTTACTAGGAATATAGCCCGCGTTCTGAGAGCCCAGGTTCATTAGTAATGAATAAGGCAAGCGTGTAAGTGTAAAAAAAAAAAAAAACTTGTAATGTGAAAACAAAATTAGAAGTGTTATTTAAAAATTTTATCATGACGTTTTTACCTGTCCAAGAAATTACCAACTTTCCCGTTTTTTACTTTTTAAAGTTTTCATATGAAAACCTTTCAAAGAAAAAAAAAAACATAAAATAAAGACCCCTAACCCTCAACTAAAACAGAATAGTGTCAGAGTTAGAGAACAAGTGTTGGATAAGAGAGATTTGATAGGAAACGTGATAGAGAGGGATCTAACCCAAAACTAAATGCAAAACCCTCGCTATTGTTACGCCCTAACTCATTATAGTGAACCTCTGCGAGTTAACATTTACACTATTTTGATCATAGAAGTATCTAAAACTTGTTGTAACTTATACATATACATCAATGTTAAAAACATTAAAATTATACAATAGTCTGATCAAATACGCTTCCACCAATAGAGGTAAAGGATAGTTTGCATTTTCAGTATTCCAGATCACTATTGATTACAATAAAGTATCTTCCAAATCCGTCACGTGACTTTTTTCAGATATGAAACGTTTCGGAACTTTCATTCCATCATCAGATAACAACTGAATAATTCAAATGAGGTCGTCGAAACGTTAAATGCGTTGTAAAAGAACAAAAGAAGTCATGCGTTGGATTTAAAAGGTAGGATATTTTATTCTAAATAGAAGGTTTTTTGTTAAGGCAGTCAGGATTTCATGGTTTAAATACATGCATAATATCTATAGAGCAAAGTATTTAATACCTCACCCCCTCAGGGGCTTATTTATTGCGAGAACTGGCGTGAAATCCCGAAGGACCTACCTGGATCTACACCTATTTCCTTGTTGTCTTGGGTTAGATCTCCCTCTTTCATATTTACTTTAAGGTGTTGTTTTATTAGCTTTTGTTCTCTTCTGACATTGAAGTAAACAATAATTAGTGGTTTTTATTTTATGTTTTTCACATTTTTTTTTTTTACATAAAGTGATGATGACCTTTAAACAAAATGAAACGAAACTTACTATCATCTTGATCTATAAATGGTAAATCACAATCACAATGCAAATAGTAAACAACTTTTATAGCATTTAACTTTAATAATATCTCCTTGTGAATGGTGTCCCTATTTACTCTCAGGAGAACATCACAGAATAACAAGTAAAATCAGTTAATCTTTTTTCAATAAAGTAATTTTCTATAGACGTTAAGGAAGGCTGTTAATATCAATAATAACACCTTACACTCTCGACTATCGGACTATCGATATATGTGATGTGATGAAGTTATTAAACCTCGACGTAATCAAGTTATGTTCGATTAAATTACAGAAAATCGATTCGCTCCGAGATGACGAAGGGAGAGCGGCGGGTTTATTATTGTTTTGCCTGTGTTTACAATGGCTCTGATAGAGTGGTCCCAAGGCCGTGGACCACCCACAAACCAGTCCATGGACCTCACTGGGTGGTCAGGTGTAGACAACGCCATCTCAGACAATTATTTGGGTAGAAAGTGTTATATAATTTTACTTTTTTGGAGAAAGTAATTGGGATGATGAGAAACGATGTTTTGGGGTACATTTGTTTAGAGTTTAGAAATTACTTGAGTATGTAGGTTTTCTGTCCATCGCCAAACTAAAAGTTAATCGAATATATTCCAGTACTTTTTAATTTTTAATTTCTCATAAAGTATAAAGAAAGTTATGTGATGACGATAGAAAAAAAGTATTGTTTTTAATTCTAAAAATTTGTTTTTGGAACATGTTCTGTTCAGTGCTCTATAACCTGAAATAATAAATCAAATTTGTTGTGTCAATATCCTGTTTTTAAAGTTATTTATTAAAATGGATTGATCGTATGTTTCAACCTGATATTCGTCATCATGTGTATATAAAAACTAACACACGAGATTTCGGGAGTATAAATCAACTTACGTTATCAATTGATAAACGTAGAACACGATGAGCGAAAAACACCAACATAGACTAGCGGCTTTGGGATATATTGATCACGAGATAACAAAAATTGATTTATATTCTCGAATGTCGTGAATCAGTTTTTTTTATACAGAAACGATGGTAAATGTTCATATTAATATGTTTATATTTGGTTAAATTTGTGTTTTTCGTTTTTTTAAGTTCAAGGTTTATCACTTGAAAACGGGCGTTGATTTATAAGCTTGAAACGTCGTGTATTAATTTTTAGATAAACAAACTATGGAAAATAATATGTGTATATTTGGTAGTATCTTTAGTCGATTTTAAACATTTTAGTCAATTATTGCTAAACATTTTGGGTTTGCTGACATTTATAATCAAAACTTTATAGATATTTATAAAATTTCCGGTAAAATGTAGTCTCTACCCAAATGAACTAAATTACCCTCCATCTCTTTATACTGGATGTTCCAAAAGTCCTGGACCGGTTCAATAATTTGAAAACCGCGAAAGATAGTTTATATGTACCTTCTGGTGATAAAAACTACTTTGCCATATGTGACATTTTTCCTGTACCTCAAAAATGGTGGTTTTTTGGGGGCAACTTAATAATCTTAAACGGAAACCTCCATCGATTGAACCCTCACCTTAAAGGGCTTTTAAGTAAAATACAACTGTGCAAACTAGAGGTCAATATATTTCGCCTATTTAAAATGGTGACCATTCAAATACTTGAAACAACTATTTTATTTATTTCATTCACAAATAGATGACCGATTACGAGTTCAAAATGTATTAAAACATTTGTGACCGTTGATTGTAATCATGATTGGGAATTATCAGCTCTTGCATTAAACCATAATGGATTGCTGTTTAACACAATCAATCGTACAAAGTTCTTACATACCATGTACTGGGAATCTGTACATTATATTGAAAACTCAATAATAGGCCCTATTTATAATTAATTACAAATCATAGAGTTAGTGGACAGATTAAAAAATATCTGTCTTTGTGCTTTGTGTAAAGCTTCGTCGTATCACGTTTCGAAGAGAGCCATCTTTAGAAGCAGATATCTCTATATAAAGATGGGATCTTTCCGAAACAAGTCAAACAGCAATTATAAGAAGCTAGAGAAGGATATATTAGTAACAAAGACTTGAAGTTATAGTTATGATCAGAACTGATATCTTCGAAACCATTTTTGTTCAAAATTGGTACCAGGATTTAAAATGTCGATTTAAATTAGACATTTTTTTATTGTTTAAATTTTAATTCCGCGTATTTATCAAAATATGTTAAAAAAAGTTATGATATTTTATCATATTAGAGTCAGTAAGCTTTAATATTTTAATTATTGTCATAAAATCATGACAGTGAACTTTTGCTCTTAACTTCACTTAGAAAATTTGACCTTACATATAATATAGGCTATGCAGATGTAATTTCGTGCATATTATAAATTATCATTATTATACGCATCTTTTACACCTTAATGTGGAATTTACATATATTTAAATAAATTACGCTCCATTTTTCTTACTCATATAAATGCACGAAACGTAAAAAATATATTTTTATAAGTTGAAACTCATTCGCTAAGCTCGCGCCCCTATTCTCATTCGAAACTAATTGTTTAAGATTAAATCCAAAAACTGGGTATTACCACTAAACTGGACTGTAGGGATTATCGATCTCTTCTCGTCTATATGTTTCGAGATATCGACTACAGTTCATTCCATAGTTGTAATTTTAAATGTATCTATCATTTGCTTCACTACATTTTTTTTAGGAAATTCAATTTTTTACATTCCCACATAAACATAGTGTAGAGAATGTTTGTGATTGGGTAAACAAATCTATGCCGAGCTTTTCCCATATATATATATATATATATATATATATATATATATATATATATATATATATATATATCTGTTTTGAAATTCAAAAAGTGTTTTGGAATAATGTCAAATTATGTAGGCCTACATTGTTATACAGTACAAACTTGTGAAACGATTTTAATCAAATGTGTGCATATTTTGACCTTGGAGCGGTTTTTTTACTTTTCTTTTTAACTCAAAATTTTGGAGTAGCTGCAAAAGAAAAAAACAAAAAAAATACGGTTATATCAAATTAACTCAAACAATATTGTACAAAGTTTGCTCAGTGTAGCCTCTAGGAACACTAAACGGATTGTTCATTATTTCTCCAAATATTGCCAAGTTTGTGATTTAACAGTAAAAAAATATCAAATTGGCCATGAGATAAATGTAAAAGATGTAATTTCTCAAAATCAGCTTTAACGATTTCTATCAAACTTTATGGAAATGTAAACATCAATCATAAACGAAACTCTTCATTCGTCGTTAAAACCTTGATTTTTAATCAATTCTTTTTAAAATGATTACATGTTTATGACACAAGTTTAAACCTTTATTTAGTATTTGTTCTAACAGCTCCCATGGTTTATTATCAATTTTAAATGATTTTTTAATCGTTTTGAAATGACATAAGTGGGAAAGTTTGTGCAATTTTTAAACACCGTCAATTTACCAAAATCGTAACTATTATTTTGTTTAAATTATTTTTACTTTACATTAACGAAAATTGAAAATGTTTAAATACATACACAAATCCATAATTTCAATTCAGTACTATTGATCCAAGATTCAAGTAAACTCCATTTTGTCCAGTCACCGACTATACCACTTCGAGTTCCTTCTGATAATTACGGTTCTTACCTGCATCTCGACCCTAATAACTCCCACTTAATGCCTGACCGCCGGTGGAGAACTCCATCTACGAAAAACCATGTCCGATCTCTCATGATGTATTATACAATTTGGTAATAAACTTAGGTTCCACGTAACAATCAAGTTTATACTGTTTTTATTATGTAATAGATATGAATTAATAATACCATCAAAATGAATGAAATTATTATGTGTTGGCCAGATTGCAATCCTATCTATTGCAAAATGTAATACATTATACAAATTATTATGTCTTGATCAGATTACAATTCTATCTATTGAAAAATGTAATAAATTATACAAATTATTATGTCTTGATCAGATTACAATTCTATCATTTAAAAATGTAATAAATTATACAAATTATTATGTCTTGATCAGATTACAATTCTATCTATTAAAAAACGTAATACATTATAAAAATTATTATGTCTTGATCAGATTACATTCCTATTTATTACAAAATGTAATACATTATACAAATTATTATGTCTTGATCAGATTACAATTCTATCTATTGAAAAATGTAATAAATTATACAAATTATTATGTCTTGATCAGATTACAATTCTATCTATTAAAAAATGTAATACATTATACAAATTATTATGTCTTGATCAGATTACAATCCTATCTATTACAAAATGTAATACATTATACAAATTTTTATGTCTTGACCAGATTACAATCCTGTTTATTGCAATATATAATACATTATACAAATTATTGTACAGGATGACTGAATAGTCCGGAATTTTTTTTTCTCACCTAATTGACGGTAAATCTTAAAAAAAAATAATAATACTAATTTTGAAACTCAATTTTTGAACATTCTGTATATTTACAAAATTGTGTATCATTATCTGTGAATAAACAATTTTCCATCGAGATGTCATGTGATAGTCTATGTCAACTATAAGCTTAATAATCACTTTATAAAATTATATTTTATAAACACTCTAAAAGTGAAAATAATTTTGATTCTATTTTTCACGAAAATGTCCGTCTTAACAAGACAAATGACTATGAAGAACTATCAATGTGTTTACTTTGAGAAAAGCTCTTTTTATGGGAATTTCGGTGCACCCTGTAGATAGTTAATCTACATCTTTCCAATGACCTTACAAGGGTTGTTTTCCCTCAAAAATATTAACGCTGCTCTATTATTTTAAAAAAATGATAAATTGCGTAATTATATTTCCCGTGTTTCGCTTAAAATTATGCCTCAATCTTTTAACTTTAATCTCTTTAATCTGTCAATCCGTTTATTAAAACGTATCAACTATTCGAATTGAACAAGACTCAGTAACGTTCAATTTTTCCGTTACGATACAAATTTTCACAGAACAAAATTGAAATTTCAAAACAACTGATAAACTCTCTTAACAACAAAATCGAATTAAATATCAATACTGAGTCATTCTCTGCAAACGTTTGTGCAGATTTCAGAATGTAGTTTTTAATAATTGCACCATTCGAAACTTGTACATTGGTCTAATACATAGACAAAATTGATTTGTCCGAATATTTTCCCTGTATAGTTTTATATATTTTGTGTGTGTATATTAATAAATGTTTAATTAAATATTTAGTTATTATTTTTTATAAAGTATAATGTGTTGCCTTGGACTGTTTAATATATAATTAATTATATATTAATTAGTCCAAGGCAACTTCTAAGTTAATTATCTTAGAAGTTGTCCTTAGTCCTTATTCTAGTTATGGCTACAGTGCTGTTTCGCCGAACACTGTCGGCTTATGTGTTAGTGTTGTGTTGTGTTACATGTTTATGTGTTAGCGCGGGCCTGACGAAGCCGACAGTGTGTGGCGAAACAGCGCTGTAGCCATAACTAGAATAAGGACTGAGGACAACCTCTAAGGTAATTAATTATATTATAATAAATGTTCTACAATTTTTTAAAGTTATTTGAGCACTGTTATATCAATTATCATGTGGAGTTTCAAATATATAACCTTGAAACAGAATTTCTTATTTTCCAACATTCTCTATATTTCCTTATTTAAGATAGTTGTGCTTAAAGTAGTGTATGGAAGGATCTATGTAACCAGAAACGCACCATTTTGAAGTTTCAAATTCATACGTTTATGGGAATCATTATAAAATACTATTTAGCTGCGTTTTAATCACAGTCTATATAAAATTAACATTTCATAATTTCAAAACCAAACCTTTCAATTCACCAGTTGTTAGTATTTAGTAAAACGTATAAAAAACCATGGACGCTGTCTTTGATAAAAATATACAGGGTGACCCACGAAGAGGTGCTATTTTTGAATTAATGGCGGACGTATGAAACACTCTACAAACTTGAAACTTTACAATTCTGTTACATAGATTTGTAAAAAGTACTCTCGAATTTTTATTTTTTATTGTTAATCAAAACAAAATGGTGGAATAACAAAATAATCACCAAAATGATTTTATTCCCTTAACCATTACAACTTTTATTTAACGTGAAAATTTATAAAACTTAAAGAAAATTAAGACTAATAAATTATGAATGATCCAAATTTGACCTTTATTGAATTCATGCTCATCAATAGCTATGTAATGATAGCAACGAAATAAGAATATTATAAGTGCTTTTAATAAATTTGACATATCAAAAGTAATTTCTCTTCAATTAGCGTCATTAATTCTTAATCTGTTTTAAATAAATGTCTAGCTTGACTTGAGAGATAATATTAGACATAATAAAACTCGAACTCAAGATCTCACAAAAATTACGTTTACTTAATCAAACGCGTTTCAACACAATAGTCGCCATCCTCAGTGATACATGAGCTACTATAACTAAGTTACTTTTTTAGATATAGTTTAGTTATTGTAGCTCAAGTATCACTGAGGAAGGCGACTTTGTCGTTGAAACGCGGCTGATTAGGTAAACTTGTTTTTGTGAGATCTTAATGTGTTGCTTAAGGTGGTAATAAAATTTTCTTTCAAAAAGAGCCTCATAGGAAAAATCGCAACAGTCAAGTCTAGTGATCGTGGAGGCAAGTCCATGAATTGCTGCCACGACCTATACAACGGTTGGGAAGATCTCAATCTAAAACTGCTTTGGCCACAATAGCATAATGAGGAGGAGCTCAATCCTTTTGGAAAAAAGCACCCTTCATCTCTAGCTGAGTAAGATGAGGAACTATTGATGCGTTTTGTGTCTCCAGTTATTGCCTGATGAGATATTTTTAAAAAACAAACCGCTGCGTAAATCGTATTTCTACAAATTGAGCTGATAATGACGACGCTCCAATTTAATTTTTGGTTTTTTACCAATTAGTCCTGAACTGTAATATTTTTTTCATTTTGAACCCGGATTTTGTTAATTATTCAACTACATGTATTAAGAGTTGGACGAAATATTGCAGCCCATTTAGAGAAATTATTTACCGTATTATTAAAAAATAAATGTTTAAATGATTTAAATGTGGTACAATACGAGAAATTCATTTCTGTAGAGTAAATGTTGCTAGTTCAGTATTATTTTACATATGTACTTCTACACAGTAAGCAATTAATTTTTAAAGTGTAGTGTGAATTTTAACAGATATTGAGGCTGCAATACTTGGTAAATTTATAGTTTTTATTATTATTATATTTTTTTTAATAGAAACATTAATTCATTTGGAAGGAGTGAAGCAATTTTTTTTTTAGTAGCTAATTACATTAATAAAACAAATAGTATAATCAAATTTTTTTAGGACTTGCATATGTATTTTGAGTAAGTTCTTTTTCAATTCCAGCATTACCTGAATATCTGTTGAGGCGTTTCGAAAGAAATCCATTTTCAAAAGCTATTTACGTATTATTCCTTTTGTAAAGCAGTCATTTTATATTAAGTGATTCAAAGTTAACAATATTTCGGGAGCTAATTATTGAGTAAAAATAAGAAAAAAGTTAATGTATGCATAGGTACTGAAACGCTTTGTTTTTCGCTTGTCAGCCATTTTGTTTTCTTCAAACAAATATATCTTTGGAAATATGTAAGATTTTGAATGAATATTTGGTATAAGCAATATTTATGTAAATTTTTACTAGTTTACCACAGTACCAAGATTTTCATCTTCATATTTTCAAACTGGAGGAAATTAAAATATTTCGAAAACTATTAACATTATGCAATATTTACAAGAATCAAAATATTTTCCCCTTTTCTCTAAAAAACAGATTTAATTTTTTAATTTCTCTACAGGTCAAAAGATAACGGAGTTATCGACAAAAAAACTAAAAACAATTTCTTGCTAATCGTCTACAACAATAACTTGATTGATCTAAACCAAAATATTATTTAATTATGATAATTGTCAAATATACTAAATTCCCCAGAACGGAACGAAAATTTCAATTGTTTGCTTAACAGTTTCAAAAAGGCGACAGTTTTCCTTAACAGTAAAACAATTTTATAAATTTACTTAACAAATAAATATTGATCTATTTGATCGAAATTTAAATTTGTACAAATTTAGTTGAAATGTAATAACAAGTTTGTAGTTCTGGGGATGGTAAGTTTGTGGGAAGTTTTGTAGTATTTATTTGTAATAAGTTATAGTTTGTCTCCTACTACACCTGGCTTCTATCGTATTGGGGGGGGGAGTAGAGCGCCAATTTATGTCCTTGCCCTGGGTAAAATTTAAACGTAAGCAGATGGTTTTAATCAATTCATATTTCAAGGTCCTTGCTAGTTGCGCTATAAAAGAATTCCTACAATCTTTGACAAATAGAAATCCACACGTCTGGCTTTGCAATACAAGGCACAGAAACAATAAATGTTTGGATAAGTATTACACGAACAGAAACATATAATAAGGATGTAGGATAATCACAGGACGTGCCTAAGTTGGTTGTCTGAGGATCTCACGTTCAAGCTTTTGTAAACAACAGAAATACTGATGGATGAAGTTTTGTAAGTACTAATAAATAAAAGCATTTTGTGTTAGTACTTATATACGTGTTCAGAATTGAATTGCATCATGTTATATGAAAATGATTCATTTTGTTTACCCAATATACGAAGTATAGGGTAACTTTGGTAATCACAAAACATTCTACCTGTTTTGACTGATCTTCAGGAAATTTTAGAAAGTGTTTCTCTATCTCCCATCAGTCCGTTGTTGTTTACGTTGTCCTTTGTACGTAATAGCGATTACAATGATTAAAATAGGAATAATATTTCAAGTGAAGAATATACGACCTAGACTGGGAATCGAACCCAGGACCTTTGGCTTTACGCGGTAATGCTCTACCAACTGAGCTATCCTAGATATTTTTCACTTGAAATATTATTGTATATTCAACACTTGCTAGTAAAAACGTATAAGCGGAAAAATTAAATAATTAAAAAATGAATAAAATAGGAACATTCAATTTGGTACAGGAGATTGTAGTGTGCCCGTATAGAACCATTCAACCATGTCAATCGTATATATATTATATATATATATATATATATATATATATATATATTATAACCATATAACCATATATTATAACAATATTTATAACCAATCTTATGTACCATTCTGGTTTCTTAAACAATTCCATTTGGATGTAATTTCAAATAATTGGCTTTACCAATTTCGTTAAAATTTTAGTTAAATGTAAAGATAATGACCCCAACCAATTTGAAAATGTTTAATTAAAAAAATTCCTTTATAACAGCCATTACAAACACAATATTAATCAAATGCAACCCACAATGAGGACCTGTTCATGACCAAGCGAAGCAATTTCTTAGCCCTTTACTTAAAGTTTATAAATATGTTTTTTTTTCCAAAAGCGGCGTTCATAAATCATTTTCATTTTTTTTGTCTGACAACCACTGAACTCTGAATTTTCCTTGAATCAATTTGGTAATTAATAAATATATTTTTTGTGCTTCGTTTATTTATTTTTAATTACATAAACTCCTTGTGTTTAGTCTACGAAGGGTTTTAAACTAAATTATTCATTAGTAAATATTTTCCGAAAATGTTTCCTTTTTGCAGTCAAAATTTTCACATATTTTAAAACATAAATCAAATTGAACTGTTTTCACGTTGGAAGAATTTTTTAAACAAATAAATTTGCTTTTTTTACGTATAAAGAATAACTTTCTTATTTTCTAGGCTAAGTTTTTACCGAATATTTGATCTTGCTTCGTCACATATTGCACGCACATCATAAATACAGAAACTTTCATGAAATTCTCTAGTTTATTTTCAATACACAGTGTTCAAAGTGTATGGAATATATAAAAAATCTTGAAAAGATCTGAACTAAAAAAATATGGTCTCATTTTTGGAATATGTTAAACATGTTCAACGTTTACTTCTAGTTTTGATAATTTTAAATTTAGTCGGACATCTTAAATTGAGTTTAACTTTTAAAATAAGAATAACGTTATGTGAGACATGTTTTACATTGCTTTTTGTTCTGAGTTTAATGGTTGAATCCGTTTTTTTCATTTATTAAATAGTTATCAACTAATACAACTACGGAACATTTAAAACCATAATTTACAAGTGGACAAATGAATTGGGTACTTACCTTCAAACATGCAGATGTCGTAGTTTTCCTAACCTTGTTCCTCTTGTTTACTTCAATTTGGATATTTAAAAAATAAAATGTATTTCAACCAACCAGAAAACCTAAATGAACTACAAAATAGGATACGAAGAGAAAATATCACAATTACCGATCAAACGATTTCTAAAGTAGTTTGTGAATTTTATAACCGTTTAGGACTGCGCCAAATGCCTCTAGGGTAACAATTCGACCATCTTCAAAAATCACAAGTTCATAACTACATCATGTACATGTTTAAGCTAAGTATCCAACTCATTTGTCAACCTGTAAATTAAGTTATTAAATGTTCTTGTAGGTGCGTATAACTCTTCAAGAAAATGAAATAAAAAAAAAAAAGAAGAAAAAAAAGATTCTACTTGAATCCAGAATTAAAAAACAACGTAAAAACATGTCTCACATGATCTTATTTCTATTTGAAAATTAAACCTAACTTCAAGATGGTTGCAAAGATTTTAAACTATCAAAAGTAAACATTTGTCTTACAAACATTTACAACAAAAAATAACTTTTTATGTTAGCCGTTTTTAAGAGTTTTGATATATTCCGTATCTTATGAACAATATATAATGAAAGTTATTTCATTGATTAGAAACATCGATATATACAAGCGATTTAAAAATGATTGCAAAGAAATATAAATGAATTTTGACCATCGTTATTTAGAACTCGATTTTAATCATAGAACAAGCGAAGCAAGTTTAGCCAAATATTTAAATATATTATTAAAAAATTCATAGACTTACTCATTGGTTAATTTAAATTGCACATGGAACACAATTATTGTTTTCGTCATCCATGGATTACAACTTAGTTCAACAATTTCTGCTCTTAAAATCTAGATCTATTGATCTAGATCGTAAATCTAGACTATTGATTCACGAGTTCAATGTTGACAGACTCGACAACTGACGGTCGATTTTTTTAATTAACCAACACATCAAACGATTGATAAAACTGACTCTACAAACAAAATCTGACAAAATATTACACTTTCCCCAATAAGGCGTGTTAATTCTCGTGCGCTATTAATCATGTTGTTTCTTAATAACAGCTGACATGTTATTTGTTATTTCAGGTAACATGGCCTCAGTAAAGTTGTTATTGTGTAGTCATATTTCACACTGGGTTTTATAAGACAATAGTGCGCGCCGTGTTTATCATCCAGTATTCTTTACAATTCCCTTCCCACAATAGTGATTAATGATAACAGGCTTTTGTACTTTAACCGCCATGTATTACTACCTCATTGTATTGTAACAACAGTAAATAGTCTAATAATTTTTTTAACATTTTGTTTAAAACACCGCCTACGTGTTAAAACACAGGAAGCATATGCAATCAGTGTTGAAAAGTGTAATCTAAAGTATCCTATGTATTGCGTTTTTGTTGATATGGTCGCCATGGTACCCACCCAGATAATTACATAGAAGTGTATATATCAAATGCTTAGACGGTTTAACTCTCAAACTATCAAACCTTCAGGCGATTAAATTCTAAGATGATCAAACTCTCCGACGGACAAATTCGATGACCAGTAAAAGTTCAAGCGACTAAACAACTTCAGACGTAGTCGCAAAGACAATACCTTTAGAAGACAATCCTTTGAGCTGTCATACCCTTGAAAGGTCAAAACCTCTGATGACCAAAACTTTAAATGATCTACCCTCAGACGACCAAACTCTTAGACTCCAAATACCTCAGATTCAAAACATTAGATGACACACCCTCAAACAGATAAATCTCAAACTGTCATACAATCAAATGACCAAAATCTCAGACAGCATACGTTCAGACAATCAAACTCTCAGACGACCAACCTACGTTTACCTACATTCAAACCTCAGATTACCTACGTTTAGATGCTCCAAATTTCAGAAGACTGAGGGTAACTCAGACCGTCAAAAATCAGACGATCATACCCTCAGACGAAGAAACTCCAAAACGTAAGAAAATCAGATGACCTACACTCGGATGGTTTAAATCTCAGAATACCTTCTTCCAGACAACAAAAGTTAGAGTGTTTTAGTCGACCAAACTCTAAGACGCCAAAAACCTCGGATGGACAACCCTCAGAAGCTCTAAATTTCATATGACGTACCCTCAGAAAGTCAAACCTGACACGATAATACCCTCAGACAACCAAACTGTCAGACGTTTCAATCTTCAGATAACCTATAACGATTCCCAGATGACATGCTATGATGACCCAGAGATAGTCAAAACTCAGACTGCCATACACTTAGTCGACCTAAACGCCAGAGGGTCAAACCCTGAAACAACTGCCCTCGGACAGTCCAACTTTCAGCAGACGGGCTGCTAAAGCCACAAACGGACAAATCCTGAAATAATTAAGCCTTCCTATGGCAAAACCCTGAGATGGGAACACCCTCAGTTGGTAAAATACTCAGATTGGTAAATCTTCAAACGTCAAAAACTTTGACAGGTAAATCATTATACTTTCAATCGCTCAGCTATCACCGTTCAGACGGTCAGATGATCAGGCTTTTAAACGCAGACGAAACACCGCTCTACGACCAAATGATCACGTTGCAACAATGGGGAAATGTAGTACTAAAGACAGAAACATGATTTTTGTGTCGCTTAAAAATTTTATCCACTCATTGTTCAAGAGATGGCGAAGAGTTATTTCAGTTTTGTAAATATCTGCGTGAGAAAGTTTGCAATGTTTTCGCATAATTTATTTCTCTTCTACTAATTGTACAAATAGTTTCCTTACTTTTGTAACACTCTGTAGAAAAGATTAGTAATATTTAAAGTTTACAGAGCGCCGGAACTCACTGAGTTATGAGTGACTTTGATGGTAACTACTCTCCCACGGGCATTCATTACTGATTCAAAACTTTGTCTTAGAAGGAAGACAGACTTCTATAATTAAATGATAACTTCTACGACAACTTCTCAGGTTAATTGTTAATCAGAGAAATAAGTTGAATACTTTTCTTAAGTGTATTTACATGACTTTAATTTTTGAAACAGATTAACAAGAGGGAAGAGTGAACTTCCATTGCTGAGGAAACTAATTATTATTGTCCAATTTGTATCCGTATAATAATTTTAGTTGAATTTTTTTGTTTAATGCAAATAATCTCTGTCATCCTTGCCTTATTAAAAAGGAATACAAGATCATAAAAGACCCATAGTATAACGAATACTCTAATAGCGTCAAGGAAGGAAGAGAACAAGATTTAGTCTAGAGAGACTTGATAGGAAAGATTAAAGAAATGCATGCAACTCAAGTCTGAAATAAAGGTATAGAATCAGCTGGGTACCTTAGGATTGGCAAGGCTGTACTCACAATAAGAAATGCCCTTCGGGTTGTATTGAAGTTGAGATTGTATTACTCAAACAGTATACGAACTATAGGGGAAGTTTCATAACTGATAATATTTTGACTTCGATTTTTTTAATGACCTTCACGGGACAAACGAAAAATTTGTCAACATGCTCTTTGTTTGTAAGTTCTGTTGCGGTCACACAAATTAAGATAGGAAGTTAAAATGTGCTATAGAGGAGTATAGTATCCTGATATAGAACCCTATTGAAATTCAGAAAAATCAAATTTATTATGCCAAAATGGCTGCCAGTTTTCACTAAATTAGATAAAAATAAGCAGATTTCCATTTTTCATTTAACAATGCCATTCGAGGGTCTTTTTTTAAACAAACAAACAAACAAATTGACAATGGGGTTGTTATAAAAGATACATTTTCTCAAATGTGATGTTTTCTCACACGCCATAACCTAACCTAACTTATCCCATCCTAACCTAACTTATCCCAACCTAACCTAACCTAACTTATCCCAAACTAACCTAACCTAACTTATCGCAACCTAAACTAACCTAACCTAACCTAACTTATCCCAACCTAACCTACCCTAACTTATCCCAACCTAACCTAACCTAATTTACCCCAACCTAACCTAACCTAACTTATCCCAACCTAACCTAACCTAACTTATCCCAACCTAACCTAACCTTACTTATCCCAACCTAACCTAACCTAACCTAACTTCTCACAACTTAACCTAACCTATTTTATCCCAACCTAACCTAACCTAACTTATCCCAACTTAACCTAACCTAACTTATCCCAACCCAACCTAAACTAACTTAAGCTGACCTAACCTAACCTACCTTATCCCAACCTAACCAAACCTAACTTATCCCAACCTAGCATTACCTAATATATCCCAACCTAACCTAACCTGACTTATCCCAACCTAACCTAACTTATCCCAACCTAACCTAACCTAACTTATCCCAACCCAACCTAAACTAACTTAACCTGACCTAACCTAACCTAATTTACCCCAACCTAACCTAACCTAACTTATCCCAACCTAACCTAACCTAATTTACCCCAACCTAACCTACCCTAACTTATCCCAACCTAACCTAACATAATTTTCCCAACCTAACTTATCCCAACTGAACCTAAGCTAACTTATCCCAACCTAACCTAACCCAACTTATCCCAACCTAACCTAACCTAACCTAACTTATCCCAACCTAACCTAACCTAACTTATCCCAACCTAACCTAATTTACCCCAACCTAACTTAAACTAACTTACCCCAACCTAACCTAACTTGACTTATCCCAACCTAACCTAACTTATCCTAACCTAACGTAACTTATCCCAACCTAACCTAACTTATCCCAACCTAACCTAACTTATCCCAACCTAACCTAACCTAACTTATCCCAACTTAACCTAACCTAACATAACCTTATATGCACATCTACTTGTCGTCGTAAAGAAAGTAGTGATATAGACCAGTGGTCACCAATTAAGTTTTATGAAGGTCCGTTTCAAAGTGTTGCCGAGCTTCCGCGGTCCATTCAGGGGAAACCACCCGAAAAATTTTTGAAAAATTAACAGTTTAACCACATTAATTTTAATCATTATTCAAATATTTGGGGTAGTTATTACTCTGTATCTATTTCGATATAATGTTCTTCAAATATATTGAAGTTTGATATTATGCCATTGATCGATTAAAATAAAGGCCGTTATTTAAATCGGATTTGGCAATAAAAATTACTTTATTAAGTATGTTTACTTATAAAATTGTCAAAACCTATTCTCAAATTTAGTCCTGACTATATCTCTTTTGCTATTGAAATACCAAGATAAATTAAATTAAACGTTTTACTAGGCATAAAATAATTGGGTAACCGGTAAAATAATGCAACAATATTAAATCAATAGCCTACTTTTTATTGAGAGTTGTATAATAAGAAATAAGGTACATATAAGTAACTGTAATAAAAAATCAAACTAGTTTAAAAAGTTAAAAAATCAGAGGAAAAATGACAGGTTAAAAATATTAACATATGTAAAATAAAAAGAAAAAAATCACACATAAGTAGTTGAAATTACAAATAAACTGATTCAAAAGTTTACGATCAGTGAGAAAAATGACAAGTTTTATTTTTAACAGTCATCTTAAAACTTGGAGTTTAGTTTGTGCATCTGATTCTCATTAATGTGTCGAGATGGTCATCTGTGAGACGGGATCTATAACGATTTTTAATAAAATTCATTCTTGAGAAAGCTGATTCGCACACATATGTCGATCAAAACATAGTACACAATTTGATGGCCAAAGTTTTCAATTCTGGATACTTTTTGTCACTGATATATTTGATCCAAAATTGGTCGCATTCAAGAGTGTCTGGAACTTTAGAAAAAAATGTCTTTTAGACCAAAATCTTCCTGGTACTCGATAAGTTCCATCTGCAGGCAGCTTTGTTACTCTTGAAAATATCTGACGCTTCACTGGTCCACACACCATTATGTTTAAGTGAAAAGCTGTTGTTTAACAGTTGCACAACATTTTCAATTTTGTTGAAATCTGTAAATCTTCTTTGAAATTATAATTTAGGTTTATTCATGAAATCAGTGAACTCGGTGATGTCAATGTCCTCATTGCTCTCACAAACAGATTTAAGGAGTGGAAAGTGCAGCAGTGCTCCACTGATATCTTCAGTGAAAGGTCGATCTTTTTAGAAAAACCTCTTATTTCAGAGAAAAGTTCACACACAAGTTTCCCTTTCCCTTGCAGCTTGAGATTTAAGAAATTCATATGCCGAAATATGTCTGTTAAAAAAGCTATGGAAACCACGTTTTCTTTAGTGTCGAGGAAGCCTAAATGCTCCTTTGCTACTTCTTGATCACTACTTGAAAGAAATTCTTTAATGTCCTCGAATACTGCAAAAAATCGTTCTAACACCATGCCTTTGCTTAGCCATCGGACGTTGATGTGGAGAAGCAAATCGTCAAACTGAGCATTGGTTTCTTCAAGAAATGATTTGAACTGGCGATGTTTGAGAGATAATTTCGCACGTAAAAAGTTGATTATTTTGATAACAGCTTGCATTATACTCTGCAGATTTGGATTCAGAGTGAAACATAAGACACTTTGGTGAATGATGCAATGGTATGAAATTAAATTTACATTGCATTTAGGGTCACTGCTAAGTCTCTGAGCTAAGCCTTTTCTGCATCCTATCATTGCTGCTGCGCCGTCTGTGGTTACCTATGTCACTTTTTTCATATCTAATTTGGTTACACTGCTGGTGTTTATTTATTGTTTCGGTTGTTTAATAATTTGATTTCATTATAGTTTAGAGGGTTTCTTATGGGTTTTTTTGTTTTAGGATTTATTTTATTTTTTTCGTTGATCGGTATGTCATCGCGGTCCGCACAAAACTAGCCGGCGGTCCGGATCCGGACCGCGGTCCGCTATTTGGTGACCACTGATATAGACAATTACGAGGTTTGAATCTACCTATAAATTTAACACCTACAAGGCCCAGTATACCAACTTTTGGGCATTACATTTAAGAATCTGCTTGTATTACATTATGTGATGGGGCATGGTAAGTACCAAGATGGCACCCATCAACTTGTTTACTGTACCATTTATTGTTCTTAAAAGTTTAAACCATTTTCACATTCGTTATCATAACCTATTTTATAAACAGCTGATTAATTATCAGAACTATAATACCATTTTAGGTCAAGAGCTCATCAGATAGAATCAACATAATATTATATTAAATTTAATTAATTCCCTCGTATTGCATACAGGCCACAGTTCAGACTTCTGTCTGAATGTTAATCTACATTTTATTGCATGATTCTCTAAATGAAAACTTTATTACTACTGGGTTTTTATGTTTAGTGAATTATATTAACTAAAAAGCTTGCTCAGTTCCAGTTTATTTAATTTTATGAGGAAGTAGTTTAAATTGAGGTTATGTTTGTTTTATAAATTATAATGCGCGTAATATCTGCGCAGTTGTAACGAGTGATAACATTATAGTTTTTTTGTTGTTTCAGGATTAGAATCATTACAAAGATTTGACAAACAGCCCCAGTACTCGGAAGTAAACCCAGGGGAGGACATCCGGTTAGACTGTCAAATATTCAACAAGAGAGGAACTTGCGCATGGCAGAAAGATAACAAGGTAAATTTTAATGTTTTTCTTCTTTTTTTTTTTTATTGATCCCTTTATAGTTTGTTTTAGCAACCATTTCTTCTTTAGTAAAAAGTACAGGAGAACTAAAATTACGCACTATAAACTCTTATATTTTTTAAATAAATAAAAGACTCAAATGGCTCACTGAAAATAAAAGGTTATAAATATTCCACAAACTTTCTCAAAACTGTCACCAAATATGTCAGTTCGGTATTGTGTTTTAAAAAGTGAAAAATTACAATAAATATAGTCTTTGAAAAACAATATAGGGCTTAAACCCAAGGTCGTATTTAAAAAAAAACTCACAAATCTTTATTTTTTGGAGAGATGGCAACTAATGACTTTTGTTTGGGTCCTTAGAGGGTAAGTTTAAGCAAAATTTGATCACAATCGTTATACTGTACTTAATTTGAATTAAACGACTCAACAAAGTTCTGAGATAAGGCCAAAATATACCCAAGTACCAAATTTTGTTAAAATCGGTCCACAGGTTTGAAGTTAGAGTTCACATACAACAAACTTTACTCCAAAATACACTTTTCGGGGTCAAAAGACTGCAAAAACTACTATAATACAATTTCGATATTGATTTTAAAACCATTACATTACTTTTTGTACTATGTACACGTGAAAAAGTAAAAATATTTAAAAATAATAAACCATAATTATTTCTTTATCACAAAGATACTTGAATTCTAAGTCACCCTTTCTAACCAGTAGACTGCTTTCTAGGAAAACTTGCATACTAATTTCAAGGAGAAAAATTATGTATTTATCACAAGACTACTGTTTCGGAAATATATCCTATCATCAGGAGCTTTTTAAGTTTCAAAAAGAAACACACAATAAACAAAACAAAAATTCTTTTTTAGTATTAATATAAAATTCAGTCGGTTACTAATTAATATATCAGTATTGTGATTGTCCAAAAGTGGTTGTCATAAATTATTCATTAATTATTCTCAATAAATCACTAACATTTGATTACATTTTTTCTCCCAATCCTAGCATTGTCTTATATTGTCCTAACTCTTTACAGATGAATTCCATTATCGCAAGTAATAATGATTTAATAAGTGAAGTGTTTATTTAATATTTAGAAGAAAAATTTATATCCTATTTGTTGAAGATAAATCTTTAACATCTGTCGATATGTGTACTATTTGCTAATTATAGTAAAAAATAACATCAGAAATTTTAAAAAAAGAATTAATTTTAGAACAAAGTGTATAATATAGTGGAAATAGTAATGCCCTATAAAAATTTTGGATTCAAATAAAAAAAAATTAAAAAAATTAACAACTAGAATTTGGTATGAAGGAGGTTTGTACAAGTTGTATTTTGCCCATCTTAAGTGAGGCAACTTTAACTGCCTTTTTTCAGATTCTACAAGAGTTACCGAAATGAGCGATTTAAAATTTGTTGCAATGAAAAACATTTTCCTGATAATGTGTATTTGATCCTAGTTTTTATAATTACAATTTTTTTTTTACCAAGCCAAAAATAAACTAATTCTTTATACCGCGCGTTAAACACTCTAAATGTTCCTCTAAAAATTTTAATGTGATTTTAAGAAGAAAAGAACATAAAAAAGTACATCTTTTTGAATACAGTATTAAAAAGTAGCCATACTTTTGAAGGGCAATCTAATAGCCATTTAAACTCAATATTAACCTATTATCACACATCTCATAATAACTATAAGAGCCTTTAATTTGTTTTTTTATTTTAAAGAACTGTTTTTTAGTTTCCAATACAATTTATTTAAACTTTTGTTGACAATTATAAATTTTGGAATTTTAAAGTTTTTTTTGTTCCGACTTATATTTTGGAATCACCAAAATACGTTTCAAATGCAAGCTTTTATAAAGTGTTTATAAACGGAAGTAAACAGAAGATTTTATGGAATTATAATGGACTGAAAACTTAAATAGTTTAAAGTTTAAAGTATTTGTTTGTCCATTAAAAAAAAAAATTGTAAAATCAGAGGCTATAGGTAAAGAAGACTTCTTTATGAGACGAAGAAATATGTGTACTTTAAAAAAAATTGGAATTAATTCAAAATGTGTCATCTGAATTTTAGACAATTTTGTTTATTTGTTGTAAGATTGACCAGGATTTCCTTTCAGTTATGAAACTTATAATGCACTCTCATTCAGAGGTAATTCTTTTTTAATACAATCGCAGGTTTTTGGAAAACAGTGAGATACTTCGGATGATGTTGTAATGTTCTCCTCTTGTCCTTCACTTCACTTAGGGCTTAAAGAACAATCCGATTCCTACTCAAAACTTGGGCAGTCAGATATTATGTGCTGAGCTGTCTTTTCAACTTCATCACATTTCCTATACAGAAAGTCTGATAAATGAAACCGCATTCTGTGTAGATGATTAGTGATCAGTCAACAATCCAACCACTTTCCATAGGTCTCTCCTTTCTAGTTTAAAGGCTTCTTCTGTTTTGCGTTTCGAAGGATCCTTGAACATCCTCTCAGTCTGTATATTGACTTCGGTTCTCTCCCAACTTTCCAGATGTTCCTTTGATACCCACAGGGAGACACATCTGCGTGCCAAAGTATAAGAAACTCCAAACACAGGTTTTCACCTCGGTGAAGGGGCATTCAGATCCTTTATCTCATCTATATGTCTCCTCATTCCCAGTAATAAACTGATCTCAAGGAAAACACCTAAAATTATTGGTTTTCCACAGGGTTCTTAAGGCCGATATGACAATCCCACACTATCTTTGTTATATAGTTGAAGTTTACCAAAGCCAGAAGTGCTGGTTTGCTGTCGAAGTTCATGTAGATTGTCTTTCCATTATATCCTCAATTTAATATTAATAGTATTTAATAGTACTGTGGCTCAATAAAGTACTCAAATTAATTATGTATGTCCTAGAATAAATACACATTACAATAATAACAGTTTAGTAACACTATTAACTTGAAATGAATTGACATTGTGCGTTTGTTGTTATTTAACTGCATTTTGCTTGTTATAGCTGTAAACTTATTATTTGTGTTACATTCCGTAGCTCGTAGGGATCTATGTAAAGAAGTACGAATGGGCGGGGAACCAGGAAGCAGGAGATTGCAGTCTTTGGATCAGAGCTGCAACGCTGGAGTTCGATGATGGTGAATGGTCCTGCCAAGTAACTGCTTCAGATTTCACCACTCAGGATGCGCTTACATCGGTTCCAGTACGTCTGGTAGTCAGAGGTATGATAACAGTATTAGATTGTTTCAAAAGGGATAGTTACTTTTAGTTTTGAAATAGCGGTTGTTGTAAAATAAAAACTAAAACAGTTTGTTTAGTTGTCTGGTGCGCTTACTTGTCGTTAACGATTCTTAATTTACAAATTGTTTATTGTGTAGTTCGAAAATGAAATACGCATATTTTAAATTGTATTACACACTCTATACTTTTGATAAGACAGTATTTCACCGACTTTAAATTAAAATCATCTGTTACAAGATCCACTAATGATTTCCTATCTTATCAAACTAATACACAATATTAAATTTCCCTGGCGTTTCCTGAAACAGTACATGGGGTTTGAGGCGTCGCACAATATCTATATCAAGTATTAAAGCCATTTTAGAATTTTCATAGTTAAGGAGGCATAGGTTGTACTTAACTGCATGCTTCTTGATTTCGTCGTTGAAAGGATATTTATTGTAGATGCCAAGGGTTAAATTCACTTTGGTACAATTTATTCACTGGCTATAGATAATAATAATTACAATAATAATAAAGAACATGTTACGGACGCCATCTTGATACTTACCCAGCCTCATCATACGTTGTAATGCAAGAATATCCTATATATCTAGTGACCATAAATTGGTTTCCTAGGCCATGTGGGAAGTGTTACAGATCAAGGAGTCTTATCCAGTAGAGTAAGTTTGTTTAAAACAGTTGTTACACAAGTTTTCTGAACCTCGTAATTGTTCAATATTCGTAATTGAATATCACTACTTTTTGATGTCCTAGACCCTAACAAGATTTTTAAAATGTATATTTTAAAAAATCTCCATTCCCTTCTCTCCACTCACTACGCTCCTATCAATGTTTCGGCTCTGGCTGTCCATGAAACTGTACCCTCCACTCACTACGCTCCTATCAATGTTTCGGCCCTGGCTAGCCATGACACTGTACCCTCCACTCACTACGCTCCTATCAATGTTTCGGCCCTGGCTAGCCATGACACTGTACCCTCCACTCACTACGCTTCTATCAATGTTTCGGCCCTGGCTAGCCATGACACTGTACCCTCCACTCACTACGCTTCTATCAATGTATCGGCCCTGGCTAGCCATGACACTGTACCCTCCACTCACTACGCTCCTATCAATGTTTCGGCCCTGGCTAGCCATGACACTGTACCCTCCACTCACTACGCTTCTATCAATGTTTCGGCCCTGGCTAGCCATGACACTGTACCCTCCACTCACTACGCTCCTATCAATGTTTCGGCCCTGGCTAGCCATGACACTGTACCCTCCACTCACTACGCTCCTATCAATGTTTCGGCCCTGGCTAGCCATGACACTGTACCCTCCACTCACTACGCTCCTATCAATGTTTCGGCCCTGGCTAGCCATGACACTGTACCCTCCACTCACTACGCTCCTATCAATGTTTCGGCCCTGGCTAGCCATGACACTGTACCCTCCACTCACTACGCTTCTATCAATGTTTCGGCCCTGTCTGGCCATGCAACTGTACCCTCCACTCACTACGCTTCCATCAATGTTTCGACCCTGTCTGCCCATGCAACTGTACCCTCCACTCACTACGCTTCTATCAATGTTTCGGCCCTGTCTGGCCATGCAACTGTACCCTCCACTCAATACGCTTCTATCAATGTTTCGGCCCTGTCTGGCCATGCAACTGTACCCTCCACTCACTACGCTCCTATCAATGTTTCGGCCCTGTCTGGCCATGCAACTGTACCCTCCACTCACTACGCTTCCATCAATGTTTCGGCCCTGTCTGGCCATGCAACTGTACCCTCCACTCACTACGCTTCTATCAATGTTTCGGCCCTGTCTGGCCATGCAACTGTACCCTCCACTCACTACGCTTCTATCAATGTTTCGGCCCTGTCTGGCCATGCAACTGTACCCTCCACTCACTACGCTCCTATCAATGTTTCGGCCCTGTCTGCCCATGCAACTGTACCCTCCACTCACTACGCTTCTATCAATGTTTCGGCCCTGTCTGGCCATGCAACTGTACCCTCCACTCACTACGCTCCTATCAATGTTCCGGCCCTGTCTGGCCATGCAACTGTACCCTCCACTCACTACGCTTCTATCAATGTTTCGGCCCTGTCTGGCCATGCAACTGTACCCTCTACTCACTACGCTCCTATCAATGTTTCGGCCCTAGATAGCGATGAAACTGTACCCTCCACTCACTACGCTTCTATCAGTGTTTCGGCCCTGTCTGGCCATGCAACTGTACCCTCCACTCACTACGCTCCTATCAATGTTCCGGCCCTAGATAGCGATGAAACGGTACCCTCCACTCACTACGCTCCTATAAATGTTTCGGCCCTAGATAGCGATGAAACTGTACCCTCCACTCACTACGCTTCTATCAATGTTTCGGCCCTGTCTGGCCATGCAACTCTACCCTCCACTCACTACGCTTCTATCAATGTTTCGGCCCTGTCTGGCCATGCAACTGTACCCTCCACTCACTACGCTCCTATCAATGTTTCGGCCCTAGATAGCGATGAAACTGTACCCTCCACTCACTACGCTTCTATCAATGTTTTTGCCCTGGCTGGCCGTGAAACTGTACCCTCCACTCACTACGCTTCTATCAATGTTTCGGCCCTGTCTGGCCATGCAACTGTACCCTCCACTCACTACGCTACTATCAATGTTTCGGCCCTGGCTAGCCATGACACTGTACCCTCCACTCACTACGCTCCTATCAATGTTTCGGCCCTAGATAGCGATGAAACTGTACCCTCCACTCACTACGCTTCTATCAATGTTTCGGCCCTAGATAGCGATGAAACTGTACCCTCCACTCACTACGCTCCTATCAATGTTTCGGCCCTAGATAGCGATGAAACTGTACCCTCCACTCACTACGCTCCTATCAATGTTTCGGCCCTAGATAGCGATGAAACTGTACCCTCCACTCACTACGCTCCTATCAATGTTTCGGCCCTAGATAGCGATGAAACTGTACCCTCCACTCACTACGCTCCTATCAATGTTTCGGCCCTGGCTAGCCATGACACTGTACCCTCCACTCACTACGCTCCTATCAATGTTTCGGCCCTAGATAGCGATGAAACTGTACCCTCCACTCACTACGCTTCTATCAATGTTTTTGCCCTGGCTGGCCGTGAAACTGTACCCTCCACTCACTACGCTTCTATCAATGTTTCGGCCCTGTCTGGCCATGCAACTGTACCCTCCACTCACTACGCTACCATCAATGTTTCGGCCCTGGCTAGCCATGACACTGTACCCTCCACTCACTACGCTCCTATCAATGTTTCGGCCCTGGCTAGCCATGACACTGTACCCTCCACTCACTACGCTTCTATCAATGTTTCGGCCCTGTCTGGCCATGCAACTGTACCCTCCACTCACTACGCTTCCATCAATGTTTCGGCCCTGTCTGCCCATGCAACTGTACCCTCCACTCACTACGCTTCTATCAATGTTTCGGCCCTGTCTGGCCATGCAACTGTACCCTCCACTCAATACGCTTCTATCAATGTTTCGGCCCTGTCTGGCCATGCAACTGTACCCTCCACTCACTACGCTCCTATCAATGTTTCGGCCCTGTCTGGCCATGCAACTGTACCCTCCACTCACTACGCTTCCATCAATGTTTCGGCCCTGTCTGGCCATGCAACTGTACCCTCCACTCACTACGCTTCTATCAATGTTTCGGCCCTGTCTGGCCATGCAACTGTACCCTCCACTCACTACGCTTCTATCAATGTTTCGGCCCTGTCTGGCCATGCAACTGTACCCTCCACTCACTACGCTCCTATCAATGTTTCGGCCCTGTCTGCCCATGCAACTGTACCCTCCACTCACTACGCTTCTATCAATGTTTCGGCCCTGTCTGGCCATGCAACTGTACCCTCCACTCACTACGCTCCTATCAATGTTCCGGCCCTGTCTGGCCATGCAACTGTACCCTCCACTCACTACGCTTCTATCAATGTTTCGGCCCTGTCTGGCCATGCAACTGTACCCTCCACTCACTACGCTCCTATCAATGTTTCGGCCCTAGATAGCGATGAAACTGTACCCTCCACTCACTACGCTTCTATCAATGTTTTTGCCCTGGCTGGCCGTGAAACTGTACCCTCCACTCACTACGCTTCTATCAATGTTTCGGCCCTGTCTGGCCATGCAACTGTACCCTCCACTCACTACGCTCCTATCAATGTTCCGGCCCTGTCTGGCCATGCAACTGTACCCTCCACTCACTACGCTCCTATCAGTGTTTTTGCCCTGGCTGGCCGTGAAACTGTACCCTCCACTCACTACGCTACTATCAATGTTTCGGCTCTAGCTAGCAATGAAACTGTACCCTCCACTCACCACGCTACTATCAATGTTCCGGCCCTGTCTGGCCATGCAACTGTACCCTCCACTCACTACGCTCCTATCAATGTTTCGGCCCTAGATAGCGATGAAACTGTACCCTCCACTCACTACGCTTCTATCAGTGTTTCGGCCCTGTCTGGCCATGCAACTGTACCCTCCACTCACTACGCTCCTATCAATGTTCCGGCCCTAGATAGCGATGAAACGGTACCCTCCACTCACTACGCTCCTATAAATGTTTCGGCCCTAGATAGCGATGAAACTGTACCCTCCACTCACTACGCTTCTATCAATGTTTCGGCCCTGTCTGGCCATGCAACTCTACCCTCCACTCACTACGCTTCTATCAATGTTTCGGCCCTGTCTGGCCATGCAACTGTACCCTCCACTCACTACGCTCCTATCAATGTTTCGGCCCTAGATAGCGATGAAACTGTACCCTCCACTCACTACGCTTCTATCAATGTTTTTGCCCTGGCTGGCCGTGAAACTGTACCCTCCACTCACTACGCTTCTATCAATGTTTCGGCCCTGTCTGGCCATGCAACTGTACCCTCCACTCACTACGCTACTATCAATGTTTCGGCCCTGGCTAGCCATGACAGTGTACCCTCCACTCACTACGCTCCTATCAATGTTTCGGCCCTAGATAGCGATGAAACTGTACCCTCCACTCACTACGCTTCTATCAATGTTTCGGCCCTAGATAGCGATGAAACTGTACCCTCCACTCACTACGCTCCTATCAATGTTTCGGCCCTAGATAGCGATGAAACTGTACCCTCCACTCACTACGCTCCTATCAATGTTTCGGCCCTAGATAGCGATGAAACTGTACCCTCCACTCACTACGCTCCTATCAATGTTTCGGCCCTAGATAGCGATGAAACTGTACCCTCCACTCACTACGCTCCTATCAATGTTTCGGCCCTGGCTAGCCATGACACTGTACCCTCCACTCACTACGCTCCTATCAATGTTTCGGCCCTAGATAGCGATGAAACTGTACCCTCCACTCACTACGCTTCTATCAATGTTTTTGCCCTGGCTGGCCGTGAAACTGTACCCTCCACTCACTACGCTTCTATCAATGTTTCGGCCCTGTCTGGCCATGCAACTGTACCCTCCACTCACTACGCTACCATCAATGTTTCGGCCCTGGCTAGCCATGACACTGTACCCTCCACTCACTACGCTCCTATCAATGTTTCGGCCCTAGATAGCGATGAAACTGTACCCTCCACTCACTACGCTTCTATCAATGTTTCGGCTCTAGCTAGCAATGAAACTGTACCCTTCACTCACTACGCTACTATCAATGTTTTTGCCCTGGCTGGCCGTGAAACTGTACCCTCCACTCACTACGCTTCTATCAATGTTTCGGCCCTAGATAGCGATGAAACTGTACCCTCCACTCACTACGCTTCTATCAATGTTTTTGCCCTGGCTGGCCGTGAAACTGTACCCTCCACTCACTACGCTTCTATCAATGTTTCGGCCCTGTCTGGCCATGCAACTGTACCCTCCACTCACTACGCTCCTATCAATGTTTCGGCCCTAGATAGCAATGAAACTGTACCCTCCACTCACTACGCTTCTATTAATGTTTTTGCCCTGGCTGGCCGTGAAACTGTACCCTCCACTCACTACGCTACTATCAATGTTTCGGCTCTAGCTAGCAATGAAACTGTACCCTCCACTCACCACGCTACTATCAATGTTTCGGCTCTAGCTAGCAATGAAACTGTACCCTTCACTCACTACGCTACTATCAATGTTTTGGCCCTGGCTGGCTGTGAAACTGTACCCTCCACTCACTACGCTACTATCAATGTTTTCGCCCTGGCTGGCCGTGAAACTGTACCCTCCACTCATTACGCTTCTATCAATGTTTCGGCTCTAGCTAGCAATGAAACTGTACCCTCCACTCACCACGCTACTATCAATGTTTCGGCTCTAGCTAGCAATGAAACTGTACCCTTCACTCACTACGCTACTATCAATGTTTTGGCACTGGCTGGCCGTGAAACTGTACCCTCCACTCACTACGCTACTATCAATGTTTCGGCTCTAGCTAGCAATGAAACTGTACCCTCCACTCACCACGCTACTATCAATGTTTCGGCTCTAGCTAGCAATGAAACTGTACCCTTCACTCACTACGCTACTATCAATGTTTTGGCCCTGGCTGGCCGTGAAACTGTACCCTCCACTCACTACGCTACTATCAATGTTTTCGCCCTGGCTGGCCGTGAAACTGTACCCTCCACTCATTACGCTTCTATCAATGTTTCGGCTCTAGCTAGCAATGAAACTGTACCCTCCACTCACCACGCTACTATCAATGTTTCGGCTCTAGCTAGCAATGAAACTGTACCCTTCACTCACTACGCTACTATCAATGTTTTGGCCCTGGCTGGCCGTGAAACTGTACCCTCCACTCACTATGCTACTATCAATGTTTTCGCCCTGGCTGGCCGTGAAACTGTACCCTCCACTCACTACGCTACTATCAATGTTTCGGCTCTAGCTAGCAATGAAACTGTACCCTCCACTCACTACGCTACTATCAATGTTTCGGCTCTAGCTAGCAATAAAACTGTACCCTCCATTCACCACGCTACTATCAATGTTTCGGCTCTAGCTAGCAATGAAACTGTACCCTTCACTCACTACGCTACTATCAATGTTTTGGCCCTGGCTGGCCGTGAAACTGTACCCTCCACTCACTACGCTACTATCAATGTTTTCGCCCTGGCTGGCCATGAAACTGTACCCTCCACTCACTACGCTACTATCAATGTTTCGGCTCTAGCTAGCAATAAAACTGTACCCTCCATTCACTACGCTATTATCAATGTTTTGGCCCTGGCTGGCCATTAAATTTTTCCTCCACTCAAATTTTTCTTTAAAATCTGACGCTATTTAAGTAATCGACTGCTAAGGTTCTTTATTTATGCTCTTATCTTTCTCTTTTTATAAACGGAACAAGACCTTGTTCGCCTTTAAACAACGAGGGGGAACAAAAGTTTCATGATTAGCAGTTTTCTCAATTGAATCAAATAATCTTTATAGCGTACAAATCTTCCTTTTAACAGATCTTAATCCATTTACTGAAATTAATTGCGTATATAATGAAGTTTTACTAATTATTGAAGGGTTAACTTTAGTGGGGGGAGGGGGGTATGAAAGAAGGATTATGAACCACGTTCAGTCGTGAGAATCAGTTTACAGAACTCTAACACAGCGATTAAATTAAACAAGTCTTAAGTGAAGTGAGGCATGGAAATAATAATCGTTCCTTCGGTTTATTAGATACACTCCCTCGGCTTGTTATAATTTTAGAGATTAAGTCTATGAAATTGGTATAAATTAATTAGTTTTGGATTATAAGATTGCTATGATGAGCTATTATAAATGTGAGAGCTATTGTGGGGTAGTTGATGAAACAACGACTTTTGGTAATAATAAATAGCAAATAATTCCATATAAATGTATTTTCTATACGATGATTCACGTTTTGACGGTAGTTTATGAAATTATTAGAAGTGATACTTTTTATATAATGTGACAATTATTGACACTTTAAAAATAAAACAGTTTTTTTTTTGTTTAAGGAAACAGAATAACTTTTTGTAAATACTAAATTAAGAAATAATACAACCGTGAAGCCATAAAAGAAAAGGTCTTAGGTACATAAGGTTAGGTACGGCGTGTGAGAAAATATATCATATTTGAGAAGGAAATCTGTAGGTTAGATTTGGTAAGGTTAGGTTAAGTTAAGGGGTGCAAGAAAATATATCATATTTGAGAAGGGAATCGGTAGGTTAGGTTTGGTTAGGTTAGGTTAAGTTAAGTTAAGGGGTGCAAGAAAATATATCATATTTGAGAAGGGAATCGGTAGGTTAGGTTTGGTTAGGTTAGGTTAAGTTAAGGGGTGCGAGGAAATACATCATATTTGAGAAGGGTATCGGTAGGTTAGGTTAGGAGTTAAGGGGTATAAGTAAATACATCATATTTGAAAAGGACATCAGTAGGTTAGGTTAGGTTTGGTTAGGTTAGGTTAAGTTAATGGGTATGAGAAAATACATCACATTTAAGGAATTATATCTTGTATTACAACAAAATTGTCAATTTCTTTGTTTAACGTTGATCCACGAATCGTCATTTTCAGAAAGATGGCGACCAATAGATTTTATAAACGTTAGAGGTTACCCTTGAGCAAAATTCGTTTAAAAATGTGAATTTCAATTTTCAGAAAATCGATTTTTTTTTGTCATTTATATTAATATTAATAAATGAGACTCAAATGGGAAATAAGTACGGTAGTGCAAACAAATTGTATAAACTTTCTCAATACGAAACAAAATCAAACCAAAACTATCATAAAAAATAACAGTTCGGTGGTTCTCAATCAAAAAGTGTAAATAAAAAAAAGACTTCATCTTTGAAAACATATTAGATAATGGCTTAAACTGGTTTTGCTTGTAACATAAATACGAAAATCCATAATTCGTCGAAATCTAAGTTTTTAATGACGGTGGTCCTAAATTTATTTTAAAAATTTATTCCCGAGTTGTAATATTTTTGGAGTGATAAGAAGCTATAACCTGAGTTGTTAAAAGTCTTACTCTTAACAAAAGAGTTACAGTTCAATTTAGATAATATCATAACTATTATAATATTTTCTTTTTGTTCTTAATGGAGCTTAATAGATAAAAAAGATGTTAACATACCTTTATAAAATCACGTACATTAAATTTCCTTGTACATTTTACATTTATTTCTATGTATAATTCCAAAAAAATCAGTTTTAACATGACTTTGTTTTTATTTCAGTGACACCACAAAAACCTAGGGTTGAGTTCAGAACAAGTCACGTCCTGCCAGGACATAACCTGACGATAAGAGCTAACGAGAGAGCGACAGTGAAATGTTTAAGTAGATATGGAAACCCTCCGGCGAGGTTAAAATGGTTTCTAGGTGAGTGCTTTCTTTTCTTTACAACTACAAAAGTATTACATTTTGTAAAAACATATAACAAATAACGTATCCATTAACACATTAATTACCAATTCAAGAAAATATAAATTTGAATGTGTTTAATAAATACAGGGGACAGTAAGAGGTTGACAAAAAATAAAATTAACCAAACATAAAATGAAAAAAATATTAGAAATCAGTAAAATAAAATAAAACAATTAGTACGAAACTTACTGACTATATTTAAAAGGACAAAGAAAAATAACACCAATTCTATAAATAAATATTTAGCTTGACGTGAGGTGGTATTCTTAATAGAATAAAACTTGAACACAAATTCCCACAAAAAGTGCGTTTGTTTATTCAAACGCGTTTCAACGACAAAGTCGCCATCTTCGGTAATGCACGATTTACAATAACAAACCCAGAGTACTGTGCTATTTATATTTATACAAAAACTAAAAGGACCTTGGACTAAACCTACTTTAAAGCATTAAGATGGCAACACAACCGTTCTAAATAGCCTAAAGTTAAAATATATCCAATACAATATTACTGGAAAAGTAATAAAAAGTTTCACAAACGTCTATATTTACTTGATAACATTTATCAACAACACACAGGTTTCTACTTAACAGTGTTTGGCTGTAGCTGTTTTACTTGGCTAATTATAATTATTTAAAGTGGGAAAAGTGTTCTTTAGCTCTAATTTTGATATGTATTTTTACAAATAAAACACAATATTTCTTTTGTAAAATCCTATAATTTATTTGGTCTAGCCGACCATGGTTTCGCCAGTTACGGCATTGACGAGGCTCTTACAAGACTGATGGTCGGCTAGACCAAATAAATTATAGAATTTTACAAAAGAAAAATTGTGTTTTATTTGTTAAAATGGAATTCTATCAAGTACCGTCGGTCATCAGTGTAAACAATACATGTATTTTTGTTAAGCCTATATATTTCTTCGGATATATTTCACAATTTATACAATAAATTCCTGATTTATCTCGTTCTTGAATTTAATTCTAATATTTTACCAAGACAACAAAACTACATTTAAATTTGCATATTTAGCTGCGATTTCTCTACAATGTTTGACGTTGGTTGAACAAAAGTTGTAGCCTATCATTACCGAGGCTTGCTGCTTAAAAGAGTACATCCCGAGTGCTTCATTTTCTTAAATTTTGATTTCTTTATTGTACTCAATTCTTTTGGATAACCATTAAATGTTTCTCACAGTTAACTTCAATTGATTAACCGGTGAATTATAGAATTAAAAGCAGTTCTTTTATATGGAGTTGAATGGTGAAACATATCTGTCAACTTTCTATAAAAATTAACAATAAACTAATATTTTATCAAAACACAATTACATCCAAACACGGAAGGTTATTTTCTTTTTCAATTTCTGTTGTAAACTACATGGTTTAGTAAAATCCTTCAAGATTTTCATTTTTATTGAAAAAATGTCATCTACATACCGCACTACCGAAAAGTATATACTAGTGTAAAGTATTTCATTAAATTGAATTTTTAGCGTTTACGTCAAACAAACTTATAAAAAAGTTAACGATAAAACTAGACAAGGGATTTTCCATAGTAGTACTTTCATTTTGAACATAAAACTTGTTATTAAAATGGAAACTGTTCTGACACATGCACAAATTTATGTCATAAATATCCACTAACTTTACTATCACTCAAACTGTTTGACATTTTACACATATGGACTGATATATTACTAGACAGACACCATTCATCTACATGTAAGAGACTCGGTTTTAATTCTTTGGTTCACCGGTTATCAACTTTCTTCTGTATATTTATGGTAGAGCAATAGTTAATCTTATCGAAAAGAAAAAATAGATAACATAATAAAAAATTAGAAATTTAAGAAAATTAAATAATCGAGATGTTTTCTTGTAAGCAGTAGGCCTCGACAACGATGTGTTAAAACAATCTAAATATGCAAATTTAAATGTAGCTTTGTCAGCCAAAAATAGTCATGGTAAAATATTAAGAAATCCTAAGATTATATTTAGAATAAGATTAATTAGGCATTTATTGTATACATTGTGAAATATGTGCGTAGAATTATGTAACCCAAATAAAAAGAAATGTCAATGTAAGAGCTAAAGAACAATTTGCTTACTTTAAATATAATAAGTTTGATAAATCATCTCACCAAACGCTGTTACACGAATAACAATACTTTAAAGTAGCAACTTTGTGTTGTTGAAAAATGTTAATAAACTAATATAAAAATAAATGCTTGGGAAAGTTTTTATATTAACAAATACCGTAATTGGTATGTAACTAACGGATTAGGGCCTAAACAAAGTTCAATACTAATGTAAAATACATATCATTAGGTATAAGCTTAGTTCAATGATATTGTATTAGTTATACAGTGTGAGTCAAAAGTATGGATACACCCTGGTAAATTTTAAATGGATAAAGAGAGAAAAATGAAAGTCAGGACACCTTTCTAGGAAATAAAAGTGAATGTTTTAGTCACTATTACAACTTTGCCCATTTCCCCAAAATGCGATTTTTGGGGGGCAGCTCAAAATTTTTAAATGTAAAGATCCATTAAGTGATACTTCATTTTAAAGTCCTTGATTAAAGAAGAAGAACGGTGGAAACCAGAGCTTTCTATCTCAACCCAGTACAAGAAACCCAGAAAAGTGGTTGTCTATTAGGGTTATTTACCATCTGAATGTGGATGTTCATATTTTGCCTCAATAAAGTTTTACTTAATTTCAATGAGCTGCCATTTTGTACTGTGTTGAGATAGAAAGCTCTGGTTTCCACGGTTCTTCTTCAACGTCTTACTGTAAAGTAGATTTAGGCCACGCCCCATTTAGTTTCTGTATAAATACGGGATGTGACACAGTAGTTTAGTTATAGCAATGACTACATAAATACTACAAGACACGACATAGGATAGGGAAATAGTCTACGCTTTATGGGTGCTGTTCGTCACAAGTTTGACACACAGCTATCAGAAAGCGCTAGCAGCAGGTGCTTGACTGTACGCATCCCACTTGGTTGAGACTGTACAACTGTTGACCCCTCTCTCACAAACCTTTTCACTTACTTCTGTCAGCATAGTCAGTGTTGTCAGTTCGTGCGCTGAGATAAGCGATTCTCGACCTTCCCTCGCATCTCTGGTCCCATATGTGGCATCAGTGCGTTTTCTCTTACCCGCATGAAACATTGTTTGACCGTAGAGCCACCTAGCGCCAGTCACATCAACTTCAGATTCTCTAGCAGAGCGACCTAGCGGGTATTGGTCAACTCAAGAATAAGCGTAGAATATTTAACATGGCCATGTCGTGTCTTATAGTATTTATGTAGTCATTGGTTATAGTTATTGTACCTCCTGCATCACTGAAGAAGGCGGCTTTGTCGTTGAAACGCGTTTGCGTTAATAAATACACTTCTTGTGAGAATTTGTGTTCAAGTTTTATGCGTTTCACAATATCAAATTAGACACACACAAAAAAAGTTCTGTTGATCAATTTATATTTAAATGAAATTACATTCTTTTACCAGTTTATATCTGTATTACATACTTACAAAATAACCTAATCTTAGGTCATTCAAGTTTTTATTTCAGTATTTACAAAACTCCTTTCCCTTAGATATTTTAAACAAAGTTCACTCGAAACACAACACTGATAAAAACTGCATTATATCTTCTTCTTTCACACATTACAAAGAGAACATATTTTTGAATGCATAGTAATTCATTATTTATTTAAATCAATCAGTACCGCTCAAATCTTCCATAACTCCTGACCATGGAATTGTTTTCACTGCTGTATTAAACTCGTAATTTAAAATAAGTTATATGTATTGATGCTGAGATTAAAATGTGATATTTTGTCTCATTTTGAAATATAAGCGTAATCTATGACCATAAAACATGCACAGATCATCTGAAGCACTCTTGTTAAAGATTTTAAGAAATTATTTACAATGTAAGTAGTCTTGAAATTATAATAAACAAGTTAACGGATGCGTCTAAATTTAATGACTAAAAATGTGTTTTCCTTTTAGTAAATGTTAAATTGTATCGATAGGAGTCTTATCAAACAGCGTTAGTGTTATTTAAACAGTCGGTATACGGTTTCTTGAACCCGGTAGTTAAGTATATTACCACTCTATTGAAGTCTGGTAGTCCCTATCGCATCACTTAGATGTCTATAAATTAAAATGTCTCCACTCCCTTCCCTAGTCTCAGTGTCTCAGCCCTGAAGGGTCTTAAAGCTGTACCTCCACCCGATACACTCACGTTGGTGATTCGAAACCTGCTGCATTTGGTAATTACACAAAAACTATCACATAGGTCAGGCCTTGAAATGATATTTTTACTGAAATCTGCAAACGTGAAGCTAATTAATGTCTTTCAAATTGAATAACACATGAGGTATGACAAAAATCTGTTTAAAATAACCGACGTTTTGTTTTATTTTTATTATTATTTTTTTTTTTTTTAATTATTATTTTTTTTTTATTATCTTAATTTCTTTCTTTCTTTCTTCTATTTACAGTAACAATATTTACAGAAATATAATGACAATGTATAAAGTTGATACAGTTTATAATTTAAACTTCATTTACAGATAATTTTTGAATTGTAAAAATAAAATGAATGGATATGTCTCATTTTTATTGCACCACAACTAGTAGGCTACATTTAATTTAAACACTTTTGTAAATTTGTATATAGAAGAAATTTATTCAAAAATAATTTGGGTATAAATTTTGGCTAATAAATAAAAATCGGGGTGGATTTTAAAACGCTACTGAACACTGTTGTAGTAAATATAAATATTTAGGAATTTCCTTGAGCTTTAAAAAAACAAAAAAAAATCTATTTAATTAAAAACCTATCAATGATAGGCTACATGAACTTTCACAATTATTCAAACCAAAAGGGCAAAAAATTAACATTCTAAGAAATATAATACAGTTTTGTAATATGATACAAAATTTTTAAGGACTAAGGTAATGGTTTTTTTTTTTTTTTTTAATTAGATTTTCTCAAATTTTAATTAGGTTCTATAACGAGCACATTACACTCTCATATCCATAATTTCGTGTTCCTTTCTTAATTTTTGTGGAACTATCGTGTTTACGTACAGACGACGACGTACGGACAGCATTTTTAAAATAAATTTTCGGTTTTAAAAAAGCCAAAAAACGGAGTTCGAAATTTTTGTCGATTTACTGGGTAAGTAATATACGTCGTCAACGATAAGCAACATCTACCGGCGACAAAACATCAAGTAATTATTTAAATACTTTTTAATTATTGATATATCTGATAAGTAACACCAAAAAACAGCGTTAAAATATACACAAACTGAGTCTATTAAGGCGCGTTTACACTGGCAACAAAACATGTTTATAAACAGTGTTTCGGAACAATGTTCCTCAAATCGAAATATAACTACTTTAAACAGTGTTTCTAAACAGTGTTTCGGAACTGAAATTCGGTGTTTCTCCACATAGTTCTTGTTTCCCGTAGAAAGCGGTAATATCAAAGGCTGTTTATAAACATTGTGGAAGAAGACCATCCTCCTCGTCAGACGACATCTTCAAGAGTGTGGCTGTCCCTGTGTTTAGGAACATTGTGTGCAAAATATTTCGTAGTGACTAGTAGCAAAATATAAACAAAGTTTATAAACAAAGTTCCAAAAACAATGTTTCAGGAACAAAAATTCCAGAAACAATGTTTATAAACATTGTTTTGTTTCTAGTGTAAACGCGCCTTTACAACAACAATGTTTGTTGTTTTCCTTATCACCTAATGTTTGTCTTCCATACAGTGAAAGCCTCACATTTCAATATAACTTAACGTTTGTTTTTCTTTCTTTCGTCAAGGCGACCTCGACATGTCATCTAAAAGCAACCAGAGTAACAACCCAGAAACCGACAACATCAGAACGTGGGTTGCAAGTTCAGTTTTAGAAGTTGTTTTAGACAAATCACAACACGCTCAAAGTCTCAGATGTGTCGCTCTACACGAATCTTATCCAGCAAAGTCTCAATACACAGAAGTCCGACTTGACGTTACATGTAAGTACAATTCAATATGCACGTTAGTTGATCGTTGTCATGGAAACGTAATAGTTTCTAGTGTAAAGTTTTGTATTATATAGGTTACCTCTTAGACAACTAACCTAAAAGACTATCTAAGTACAATTCAATATGCACGATAGCTGATCGTTGTCATGGAAACGTAATAGTTTCTAGTGTAAAGTTTTGTATTATATAGGTTACCTCTTAGACAACTCAACCTAAAAGACTATCTAAGTACAATTCAATATGCACGTTAGTTGATCGTTGTCATGGAAACGTAATAGTTTCTAGTGTAAAGTTTTGTATTATATAGGTTACCTCTTAGACAACTCAACCTAAAAGACTATCTAAGTACAATTCAATATGCACGATAGCTGATCGTTGTCATGGAAACGTAATAGTTTCTAGTGTAAAGCTTTGTATTATATAGGTTACCTCTTAGACAACTCAACCTAAAAGACTATCTAAGTACAATTCAATATGCACGATAGTTGATCGTTGTCATGGAAACGTAATAGTTTCTAGTGTAAAGCTTTGTATTATATAGGTTACCTCTTAGACAACTCAACCTAAAAGACTATCTAAGTACAATTCAATATGCACGATAGCTGATCGTTGTCATGGAAACGTAATAGTTTCTAGTGTAAAGTTTTGTATTATATAGGTTACCTCTTAGACAACTCAACCTAAAAGACTATCTAAGTACAATTCAATATGCACGATAGCTGATCGTTGTCATGGAAACGTAATAGTTTCTAGTGTAAAGTTTTGTATTATATAGGTTACCTCTTAGACAACTCAACCTAAAAGACTATGTAAGTACAATTCAATATGCACGTTAGTTGATCGTTGTCATGGAAACGTAATAGTTTCTAGTGTAAAGTTTTGTATTATATAGGTTACCTCTTAGACAACTCAACCTAAAAGACTATCTAAGTACAATTCAATATGCACGATAGTTGATCGTTGTCATGGAAACGTAATAGTTTCTAGTGTAAAGTTTTGTATTATATAGGTTACCTCTTAGACAACTCAACCTAAAAGACTATCTAAGTACAATTCAATATGCACGATAGTTGATCGTTGTCATGGAAACGTAATAGTTTCTAGTGTAAAGTTTTGTATTATATAGGTTACCTCTTAGACAACTCAACCTAAAAGACTATCTAAGTACAATTCAATATGCACGATAGTTGATCGTTGTCATGGAAACGTAATAGTTTCTAGTGTAAAGCTTTGTATTATATAGGTTACCTCTTAGACAACTCAACCTAAAAGACTATGTAAGTACAATTCAATATGCACGATAGTTGATCGTTGTCATGGAAACGTAATAGTTTCTAGTGTAAAGCTTTGTATTATATAGGTTACCTCTTAGACAACTCAACCTAAAAGACTATGTAAGTACAATTCAATATGCACGATAGTTGATCGTTGTCATGGAAACGTAATAGTTTCTAGTGTAAAGCTTTGTATTATATAGGTTACCTCTTAGACAACTCAACCTAAAAGACTATCTAAGTACAATTCAATATGCACGATAGTTGATCGTTGTCATGGAAACGTAATAGTTTCGGGTGTAAAGCTTTGTATTATATAGGTTACCTCTTAGACAACTCAACCTAAAAGACTATCTAAGTACAATTCAATATGCACGATAGTTGATCGTTGTCATGGAAACGTAATAGTTTCTAGTGTAAAGCTTTGTATTATATAGGTTACCTCTTAGACAACTCAACCTAAAAGACTATGTAAGTACAATTCAATATGCACGATAGTTGATCGTTGTCATGGAAACGTAATAGTTTCTAGTGTAAAGCTTTGTATTATATAGGTTACCTCTTAGACAACTCAACCTAAAAGACTATGTAAGTACAATTCAATATGCACGATAGTTGATCGTTGTCATGGAAACGTAATAGTTTCTAGTGTAAAGCTTTGTATTATATAGGTTACCTCTTAGACAACTCAACCTAAAAGACTATGTAAGTACAATTCAATATGCACGATAGTTGATCGTTGTCATGGAAACGTAATAGTTTCTAGTGTAAAGCTTTGTATTATATAGGTTACCTCTTAGACAACTCAACCTAAAAGACTATGTAAGTACAATTCAATATGCACGATAGTTGATCGTTGTCATGGAAACGTAATAGTTTCTAGTGTAAAGCTTTGTATTATATAGGTTACCTCTTAGACAACTCAACCTAAAAGACTATCTAAGTACAATTCAATATGCACGTTAGTTGATCGTTGTCATGGAAACGTAATAGTTTCTAGTGTAAAGCTTTGTATTATATAGGTTACCTCTTAGACAACTCAACCTAAAAGACTATCTAAGTACAATTCAATATGCACGTTAGTTGATCGTTGTCATGGAAACGTAATAGTTTCTAGTGTAAAGCTTTGTATTATATAGGTTACCTCTTAGACAACTCAACCTAAAAGACTATGTAAGTACAATTCAATATGCACGTTAGTTGATCGTTGTCATGGAAACGTAATAGTTTCTAGTGTAAAGCTTTGTATTATATAGGTTACCTCTTAGACAACTCAACCTAAAAGACTATGTAAGTACAATTCAATATGCACGTTAGTTGATCGTTGTCATGGAAACGTAATAGTTTCTAGTGTAAAGCTTTGTATTATATAGGTTACCTCTTAGACAACTCAACCTAAAAGACTATGTAAGTACAATTCAATATGCACGTTAGTTGATCGTTGTCATGGAAACGTAATAGTTTCTAGTGTAAAGCTTTCTATTATATAGGTTACCTCTTAGACAACTCAACCTAAAAGACTATGTAAGTACAATTCAATATGCACGTTAGTTGATCGTTGTCATGGAAACGTAATAGTTTCTAGTGTAAAGCTTTGTATTATATAGGTTACCTCTTAGACAACTCAACCTAAAAGACTATGTAAGTACAATTCAATATGCACGATAGTTGATCGTTGTCATGGAAACGTAATAGTTTCTAGTGTAAAGCTTTGTATTATATAGGTTACCTCTTAGACAACTCAACCTAAAAGACTATGTAAGTACAATTCAATATGCACGATAGTTGATCGTTGTCATGGAAACGTAATAGTTTCTAGTGTAAAGCTTTGTATTATATAGGTTACCTCTTAGACAACTCAACCTAAAAGACTATGTAAGTACAATTCAATATGCACGTTAGTTGATCGTTGTCATGGAAACGTAATAGTTTCTAGTGTAAAGCTTTGTATTATATAGGTTACCTCTTAGACAACTCAACCTAAAAGACTATGTAAGTACAATTCAATATGCACGTTAGTTGATCGTTGTCATGGAAACGTAATAGTTTCTAGTGTAAAGCTTTGTATTATATAGGTTACCTCTTAGACAACTCAACCTAAAAGACTATGTAAGTACAATTCAATATGCACGATAGTTGATCGTTGTCATGGAAACGTAATAGTTTCTAGTGTAAAGCTTTGTATTATATAGGTTACCTCTTAGACAACTCAACCTAAAAGACTATGTAAGTACAATTCAATATGCACGATAGTTGATCGTTGTCATGGAAACGTAATAGTTTCTAGTGTAAAGCTTTGTATTATATAGGTTACCTCTTAGACAACTCAACCTAAAAGACTATGTAAGTACAATTCAATATGCACGATAGTTGATCGTTGTCATGGAAACGTAATAGTTTCTAGTGTAAAGCTTTGTATTATATAGGTTACCTCTTAGACAACTCAACCTAAAAGACTATCTAAGTACAATTCAATATGCACGTTAGTTGATCGTTGTCATGGAAACGTAATAGTTTCTAGTGTAAAGCTTTGTATTATATAGGTTACCTCTTAGACAACTCAACCTAAAAGACTATGTAAGTACAATTCAATATGCACGTTAGTTGATCGTTGTCATGGAAACGTAATAGTTTCTAGTGTAAAGCTTTGTATTATATAGGTTACCTCTTAGACAACTCAACCTAAAAGACTATGTAAGTACAATTCAATATGCACGTTAGTTGATCGTTGTCATGGAAACGTAATAGTTTCTAGTGTAAAGCTTTGTATTATATAGGTTACCTCTTAGACAACTCAACCTAAAAGACTATATAAGTACAATTCAATATGCACGTTAGTTGATTGTTGTCATGGAAACGTAATATTTTCTAGTGTAAAGTTTTGTAATAGGGTGCGGATTTTACCTCTTAGACAACTCAACCTAAAAGACTGTCATGTTACAATCCGGAATGTTTTATATCCTTGGTAAGACTTATTTCATTGAATTATCTGCTATTTTTTATTTATAAATTTTTGACCCTAACGATACTAGAGTATTTGAGGACGAAGAGGTCTTTATTTTATGTTGTTTTCTAATTTTTGTAAGGGATAATGACCTAAGGGTTTTACATTTAAAATAGAACACAATAAATAAACAGAGGTTGAATGCAAACGGTGTGGTTAGATAACGTTGATTACGCGAGTTGATTCAAACTTATAAACGTTGTACATCACTGTTTTACCCATAAAGTATTGCAAAAAAAGTTATGTAATTGGTCAAAAATCTGTTTTCACAATAGCAATTTTCAGTATCCAGAGTTCAATAAACCATTTTTTTTCCGGTTTTTTAATGAAATATTTTTGACGATCGTGCAGTGCTGTACAAACCAAACAAGTTGATAAATGTTGATAAAACTTGGTTCGTGGGTATATTTTGGGTATGTAGTGAAGTTTTAAAAAAATATATTGAATCAGAGTATTTTTGTACTTTAGTTAACCTTGATTACCCTCCCCAGAAGAGAGTGGCTTAAGTCAAAACTTTTCAAATACTGAATTCCAACTACACCATTCTACATGAGATCATATTACATTACTTTTTAATCCTTGGTCTTCAAAAAAGAAAAAAAAAGAAATATTTTAGAAGATAATTGTTGAAATTTTGTTATTTTCAGTCTTAGAACTAAAACAAAGTTTCTAACTGAAAACTTTAAATGATAAATAAAATAAAAATGTATTGTTAGTTTTCTTTATAAAATCTGATGTTACATCCTGAAGATAAATATTAATTTAAAAAATACGGCTGTAATTATTCAATAACTAACCTTATAGATTGGTTTTATTATATTTTATTTATTTATGAATATTAAAAATATTGTTCACTTCTGCAATTTAAAATTATATCATTTCAGTAATGTTGGAGAGAATATACAATTGAAATAATTTCCATTTTAATTCTAAAAAATAAAAATAGAGATTTATATTTTAAATCCAATACTTATAGTATCTTGAGTGCACTTTTTTATATCGAAAATTATATAAATTAAACCATTAGGTGTAAACGCAATACTTACGTTGTTTTTATTGATTTTTTTGTTGCTATTAATTTAAGACAAGAGTTATCAAATTGTACCATACTTTCTTTGACACTCTGTATATATTTATAGTTTCGTTGCTAAGACAACGTTCATAGAATATTTTATAGATGTTAAATTAATGCGTAAAATTATGTAGATAGACTTTTTTTAATATTATACAACTATTTTTAATATATACAGGGCGGTAATATTATTTTGAGCATTATTGATTTTGTCGTAATTTATTTCTCCTAATATATTTTAAAGAAGGAACCTTCGATACTTTTTTATATTTAAAAACTTGTTTTATAATCTTAGATAAATGCTGCCAAGGCGACAAAACTCTCGATCATTGTCGCGTTGTACAAAAAGAAGAGCCTAGTCCTCGAATATTAGGGGTAGAAAAGGTGTAAATCCAGCTTGAATCCCTCGGAATTGACACAACCATACATTGTTTTAAATATGTTTTCTGAAAGAATTTACTTACTGTTTAAATGTTTTGATTAGCATAAAATTGAAAAGCGCAAAAAATATTGATTTTTCAGTTTTTGCTGTTAATAAATAAATTTGCAAAATAGGCGTTTTCAGTCTAATAATCATAATGATTAAGAAATAGAAAAATAATATTCTTACAATATAACGATACCTTACAGAATGAGAACAAATTCACAAGAGAAGAATTGATTTTCTATTTATCTCACAAACTTCGAACTTCACCTCTCCAGTGACTTCTGTGAAAAGCCATCTATCAACAAAGTCAATCCTTTCTATGGTAATGGAGTAGAACACCACACTTTGTATTCCAGACAGACAGTAGAACATAAATTGACTTAAAGGTGAAAGTTTAAGAGTGAAAACCTTTTCTGTTATCATCGCCTCATAAAAAAAAGTAAAAAATAACGTGAAATAAAGATCTCTATCGTCTATTAGCGTCATAGTCGGAAAAGTACGTAAGTTTGTCAAGATATACTTGATATGAAAGATGACAGAGAGGGGTCTATCTAACCCATGACTACGTGAAAAAACAAGTAGATCTATCTAGGTCTACTCTGGATCCAGTTGGATCTACTTATTTTTTATGACAACCAATTTTAAAATGTCGTATTTTTTATTGTGTATTTCGTTTTAATTTTTAAGTATTTTATTTTATTATTGAATTTCTTTTGATGAATTTATGAGTTAATCTCTCTTGAAATAACAAAAATTGCAAATTTGTACTTTTTTGGAAGGAGGTTTTCTTTATATCACTGTGTTGAATCAATTAAAAAATTTAATTAGTGGAGACGTGAGGGGTGGAAAAGGGATATGAGTTGTAGACAGAGGTAAAGGGTGGAGCCTGGGAGAGAGGGATGAGAACTTAAATCACGTAACTACCAACACTAATTCTTTCCTCAAGTGACCCCATCTAGTCGTAACATTGTCTTGGAAGTGTAACAACACCGACACAAGATTTTAATTAAAATAAATAATACACGGAACAGATACAAACTACCTCAAATCTTCTGTGATTATAACAGGTTAGCATCTGTTCGAAACATTATTTATTTTCTATAAGACAATATAAACTTAGCCGATATATTGAAAATGGTTGCCAATCTTCAAAATTTCCAAAGAGAATTTAAATTTCCATGAAAAAGTAACAAAGGTCCGCCGTTTAAAGTTTGTCATAGTTTATCAGGTACCAATAGCACGTTCCCAAGATAAAATGATAACCCTTTGCAGTTATAAAATATAGTAATTACATTTCCTTACATATACATACAAGTCCTTGAAATGTTACTCTATTTTGAATTTTAATTTGATATTATCCACGATAAGGACATTTACTACTTTGACAAATTTGTAACTATCGTGCTTTATAGTAGAAGTTAAATTCCTACAGTAAAACTTCTTCGCAAGAAAGTGCAAAATTTGCTAATGACCATTTTCGTAGCACAAAACTACGCAAAATTATACTACTTTGAAGGAAGAAAGTCTGTTGTTTGGAACCTTCTATCTTGCACCATGATTTTGTTGTTTCAGCGTAGTTGGATGTGATCTCTTATTACTTGATATTAAAACGTGTGATAGAATTTATATTATATTTTTTAATTTGTTTTATATGTTATTGTTTATTACATATTTTTAATGTTTGTACTTTTCTATATTTTAAATTTTTCGTTATTATTATGCTTTATATATATACTATGTTTGAGTGATATATACCATGTATATCCAAAATATTACTGTTATATCCCCCCCCTTTTTTCAGATCCACCAGAGACCCGCCTCTTAGGAACTCCAGGCTCAGATATAGAGGAAGGAGTGGACACAGTAGTTTTGCGATGCGTCACTGATGCTAATCCTCCAGCAGCTATAGTCTGGAGAAGAGCGGGGAAACCTGATATCTCCAGTCTGGAAGAGTCTCTCCAGTTCAGACCAGTGACGAGGAGGGACTCTGGGACTTACACATGTGAAGCAAGAAACAGCGTTGGTGTCAGTGATCCACTCACTGTGCAGCTAGATGTTAAATGTAGGTATAAGTTGAAGAAAATGAAAGCGGGGACACGAATATAGTGGCAATTGAAAAGACGTATAAATTACATCTACATTAAAAATAAATAGTCATTACGAAATAAAATAATTAGAGTATGTTTTTTGAGTCAAGAATGGTAAAACATTATGTACTTTTTTAAACTGACGTGTTAGTTAAAAAGTAACATAAAAGAAACTGTATAATCTTTAAACAAAAATAAATTTCCAATGTTGAATTGAGAGAAGACGGACTACATAAACCATATTATCTCAGAACTTCCAGAAATCACGTATTAAAAATGTTAACTATTTCAATTATACTATCCATTTTTGAAGTCGAAGGTTGGAATCTAATGACATCAATAAAATAAAAATTTAATTACCGTGGAGGGGGTCGCTTAGTAATAGTATTAATTTTATTGATTGTATTTGTAGAACATTTTATTGCACTGTTATTTATGTATTTTATTGTACAATTTTCATGGATATAAAAAATTGTACTTTACATTTTTTTGTCAACATCTTTTTTTTTTATTTTTCAAGGTAAAACATCGCGTAACTCGTAAAATAAAATATTTTCAGCATATTTTCAAAGTACAAAACATTTTTATATTAAGTCAAATTGAAAGTACAAATTATGGAGAAAAATACTTTTCCCTAATTAATTTTTTTTTTTAACATTTACTTTTCGAAAACTCATAAAGGAAAAATAAAATATTTGTATTTATACCTCCCTAAATTTTTTACATTTTTTTTAACGTTTTTATTTCTGTTTGCTCGACTTTTCGCTATTTTATCAGACAAATTATTTTGGCATAGGTTGCTTATATATAATCCTATTGCATTTCAGAACTCTAAAGTAACTCCAAAATGCGCCCTTTAAAAATAGTTTTCATCCTTATTTTGTATGTCATTCAACTTTTAACACAATAAATTAGATACAAATTTGTAAAACTCAATTCTTTATGTAATGGTATCACCTTAATCTCTACCATGACAAAAAGATATGTAATTTTCATGAAAATAATTTCAAATATTAAACTTCTAAAGAAAAATAATATTTGAAACGCTAGATTAGAGCGAAAAGAGTGGACACTGTTAAAATGTTAAAATATACACATCAACGACACCTATTAAGCATTACCCAACATAAATAAATTAGTGATATACAAAATTATGAAGATCAGGTACCTGTGTAATAACTGTTTTAAACAAACACCCTATAGTACCTTTTGATCTAATAATAAAATTGATCATTTCCTACAACTCTCAAGAGACTATCGTGTTAGAATTATATTTAGATCATGTGTATTAATGACATTGTATACTGGGTTTAGGTAAGTACCAAGATGGCTTTCATCAACTCTTTAAGAATGGTATTTAAATTTCTCACAGTGTAGATAAATTTAAACATGGTGGACAATGTTAAAATTTTAAAAACCTAACGCACCCTCTGAAGGAAATCGCCCACCAATCTATCAACCGTCACACTCACTCTCAATGTTTCTGTTACAGTCGGACCCGTTATAAAAACTGTAGGACCAGACAAACTAACCACTGCCATTCTATTCACACCAGTCTCTTTCATATGTGAGGCTGAAAGCTACCCCTCGCCATCCTACCATTGGCTACAGAAACTATCACCATCACCTGACTCTGACGCCGTCATCCGAGGTTCGGATTCTAAACTTATTATAAGGAATGTTACGTACGACCATCAAGGAGAATATGTCTGTAGAGTTAGCAATGTCATTGGAGGAAACGAAAGAGTGATTCAAAGTGAAGCGATTTCTCTACAAGTTATTGGTAAGTCCTTTGTAATCTAATAGTAATTTTATGGTTTATATTTTTTCTAACTGGATTGGTTTATTCGTTATAAATGTATTTATTTTCATTTTACAATATTTATCATGTGTCCAAAAAGTCCCACCCCCCTCTTACTTTTTTTATTAATGGAAATAGACAGATTTGCTTTAGGGAAAGTTTAGATAACCAAAGGAGGAGTTTTTTGAAGTATCAAAATTTTCAACCCTTACCCGCAAAATGGGGTAGTTTGGGGGTGAGTCAAGAATTTTAAATAGCAACCCCTATTGAGTGATACCTCATTTTAAAGGTCTTTTCAAAATAAGAATAATGGCGCAAACCAGAGGTCTCTAAGTTCATCTTACCCAACATAGCAACCAATCGAATTGTGAATGTAAAACTACAAACTCCGGTTGTTTTTATTACATTACAAACTGCTCTATGTTGGTAAAATTATGGTAAGAGCCTTACATTGTTTTTTTAGCTCAGATTAAGTTCTTGAAATGGCTACCATTTACTTTTTGGCAGAAATAGATTCTGGACTCAAAAGCTTGTTGTACATTTCGTAACATTTCTGGTCTAATTATTAACGTCAAATTGACAATTCGATTGGTTGCTATGTTGGGTAGGATGAACTTTATGGACACATCGTATTTGTATAGCAGCAACAGATGAATTGCTCGTATTTTTTCAAGTGTTTTACCTAGTTATTCTACCGTTAAAACACAGAATATTTATATAAAAAATAAATGTTTTTATACGGGCTAGTACAGCTGCATTTCATAGACTGCTTTTTAAACATCAGTGACGTCACGGAGACCACATGCAGAAATATCATTAGTCGTTGTCATGACAATGGCAGTGATTTCATATTAAAATTTTAATTACATCTGTTAAGATCTACATAATTAGAGTACAGTCTCCTGCGAATTCTAGTATTATTTTATTATTTAAATTTATCAACGCGTTTTGGAGTATCTTATAGACTTATTTTGCAGTCTTTAAGATGGGGAAATTTAGAAAAACCTCGGAAAATATAAACGTAAGGAAATTCTAGGATTCGCACAAGATTGTTCTCAAATTAAGGATTGATTTCATTTAAATACAGCATGGAAGCTTCTCTCTGTCACTATCTGTAGATGATTTTGTATTTAGGTCCTCCACAAGTTCTACGGGAAGGAGGCAACGACGCTACGGTGGAAGTTGTAACGACCCGAGGACTAAATGCTGTGTTGAGGATGACAGTATGCGCGGATCCAAGACCTAGGACTGCCTCATGGGAGTGGGGAAGTCTGAGACTAGAGACTGGGAATGGACAGGGTAGATACCGGGCGGAAGAGTTGTTACAGGTTAGTTACTAATGGTTTGATATAATTATGATAACAATCTGATAAGGTTATAAAATTACGACGGTGATTTGAACGTTTTAAAAATAAAATAGCTTATTTAAAGATATTTATTAATCGTTATTTTATTTCTGTATTTATATTTTCAATATACAGGGTGTATAGGAAATACTGTAGATGGAGTGACGTCTGTCGAATGGAGAGTACTCTACATTTTTTTTTTGATACTGAAATATTTCGGGGTAGCTCCTAAGAAAAAAAAATTACCAAAATCGGCTTTACTAATATTGATCAAATTTTGATAACTTCTAATTATTAATAAAGTGTAACTTCTAAGAATGTAAACAAAATATATTGGTCACCATGTCTAAAAATGTCCGTTCCTAAGTTATTACTAAAAAATTTTTTTTTTAAAGAAAAGAAAAAAGAAGCTATTGTAAAATAAGTAATTTCTCAAAATCGGGTCTACCGATTCTGTTCAAATTTCACTAAAATATGAACATTAATGACCCAACACATGTCAAAATTGCCAACCTAAATATAATATTGTAAAAGAATAATTGGCCAAAAGAAACATGATCCTTGTCGCTGATATTAACAGCTTGATTGAAGTGTGAATGCGACTTTCTCTGAGGACGTGTTTATGACATAAGCGAACAAGTTTAATAAGGACAAGTTTATGTCCTTATTTAAATATATTAAGATATATTCCAAAACTACGTCCTTGATTATATTGTCATTGTTTGACTGACAACTACCAACTTGAGAAATTTGTTAACAATTATTTTTGTTTTGTTTTTACGAGTATGTTTGTGCAATGTTTGCACCAAGTTTGTGCAATGTTTGTTTATTTATGTAACGTACTGTATTATCATTATTAAAACTTTACTTGCAGTCAAAGTGACGGCTGTTCAATACGCTAAACTAAAACATAGGTACGTGTTCAGTATTATGACGCGCATCTACCAATAATTAAGGTTTACACTGTAAATGTTTATTTAATTGAGAGCCATTTTGTGTTTGGATACTTTGTTTGGATATCTTATTACATTATCAAAAATATTTAACTAATTCAATTCTGTTGACTGTTTGTAATTTGTAATATTTATTTTGTTAAAATCAGCGCCTGCAGCGCCTGTATATGCAACACGCACACAGATGTATGTGTGATTTGCATATTTAGCTCCGTGGCTTGTTTTAAAAAGCTTAGGTTTTTTAACAGGAAAATTTTTTAATACTTACATACGCAGGGCGATTTAAGTGCTCCGCCTTTGAGCATTACCGTGATCAATTCCGGTAAGGGCTCCGCCCCCGGAAAATGTTACCCACCCCTCCTCGATGTGGGATCCCTAAATATATGTAAGCGTTCTAGTATTTAAAAAAACAATGTGCGAGTTTATGTGTTTTATACGTACAGAGAAGTCAATTGATTTATTCAAAATGTTGACAGCAATTAATTCTTTTGTTTAATTAGCTTAATCTTAATTTGTATTTAACAGAATAAAACTTGAACACAAATTTTCACAAGTACATTTATTTATTCTAACACGTTTCAACGGCAAAGTCGCCATCTTCAGTGATACACGAGTTACAATAACTTACCTAACCTAACTGACTGAGTAAATGAACGTACTATTTGTGAGAATTTGTGTTAAAGTTTATTCTATAAAGACCTCCTCATAATTCAGGTTCAATATAGGCTAACTTTTATGTTTATTCAAAGAAGTCTAAACAAATCCAATTATTGGCTCGAACTATTTTATTGAGAAGCTATAAAACGTTTTGCTGCATATTTACTAAGCACATATAATATATTTTGTTAATTATAGTGTCCATAAAGGGCCCCAGTGTCATTTTGAACTATTGATTATAAACGTGTTTAAATAGGCAGAATTGTTTCTATTTTCAACTATTTTGCATAATATTTTGTTCAATAGGGTTGTTATGAGCACACTTTATGAAATTTTATGTTACTTATTTTTATGTCTGCAATCGTGTTTATGTATAACGACTTAGAAGGATGGACGTATTGTAAAAAATCATCTTTTCGTTTTTCTTAGGACATTAAACGATCAATAAAAATAGAGATTAAAATGTTTGACAATTTTCAAACTTACCTTACATTTCCTATTAATATAAAAATAAAAATAAATTGTATTTTGTTTTTCGAACTTTTATATAAAATGGATTCATAAGGACCGATATTTTGTCACATACTGTGTATAGAACTTCTAACACTGAGTCAATACTATGTCTAGAAATGTATGTTCGACCCTGTACATACAGAGGTGCTACGAACACTGCAATGAGCTTCAAACTGTAACGACTATCAAGGTTTCAATACCTTTGATCAGTCTCCCCCTCTATTTTACGGTTTCAAAATATTTCTCGGAAATGTTAAGTAATTTGTAAAAACATGGGATTGAATAACACAAAGTACAAATGCTGAATATTCATTAGCCTGATGGAAACTTTTTTTGCTTTCACAAATATTATTTTTTAAAAATATAAAAGTAATGAAAATCTGTTTCACACGAACAAAGTAATCGTAAAGGTTTTCATTACCGTTATTCTGACTTTGATTTATGTTAGGCCTACACATCATTTTATTTTGTCTGTTTGTAAGCATTTGGTTTTTGTACAATAATATTCAGTTTTCTTTTTTTCAAAAACACGTATTATGGAGGATGTTATGAGATAACAAAATTAATTTCGAGTTTTGTGTGCATACATAAATCAAATTGTGGTTTTCAAAGATTATATTAGTAAGAAATAATTATAGAGGTATAAAAAATCAAACACAATTAATTTGAAATAATTTTCAATGCGACAAAAAGGAATGATTATTATTATTATTATTATTGTTACTTTCTTAGAATTATAATAAAGACTTTAATAAAACAAAATTTTATTATTTCCATAAAACACAAACTTCTTACTCGCGTAATACATCAAGGTTCTAACGATATGATTTAATCCAAAGTTTACCATATTTCGTGGAAATATTAACAAAAAAACGAGGTTTCGAGGGTATAAATTAACTCTCGTTATCAATTGATAATCAAAAAATAATAAAATAAGTGAACAACAACAACATAGCCTAGAAGTTTAATCCAAAGTAAAACTATTAGGGGAAGAATGTAAGCCAGTTCTACAGCTAGTCTGAATACAAACGTAAGCAGAAATCTCAGGACTACACTGTATTGAAACATTCAAGGTTTGTCTCTAGATAACTGAAATTTAATTATATTACAAAAACACCGTGTATTAGTTTATATACCGAATGTTTAGAAGAACTACCGTAATAGACAGTTATCTTTGCACAAAGCTTAACTCAGCAAGCTTTCCACTTTTAAAGAAATTGTAATTTTACAACATTCAACTTGTGCCTACGTTTACTCAAACCTCACTCACGGTATATGGGGGGTAATTCTGTAGAATGAATATAATTGTTCGTATGCAAACAAAATAGTTATAATAATTTGTAACTAAAATATAGAGATTCCTGCAGACATGCATTTTTAAAATGATTAAATTTTTAACCTTGTTCTGAATTTATATTTTAAATGTTTTGCTATTTCTAAAACCAAACAGAATGATATCAGTCAGCACCAGTACTGGTATTACTTCGATAAATACTACAAAATCAAATTCATAGACTAACAATATATGAACGTGTTGTGTGCTACTCGGGTTTGAAGTTTTTGAAAGAAATTAGTTCTTCAAGAAATATTAAATGTTGAGCTTGACTTATGAGAAAAATTATACACTATAACAAACACACAGAATACAATTCTCACAAAAAAACGCCTAAGTATCAGACGCGTTTCAACGATAAGGTCGTCCTCTTCAGTGATACACGAGCTACACCAATCAAACTATAACTATTAGTAGCTCGTCTATCACTGAAGAGGACGACCTTGTCGTTGAAACGCGTCTGATACTTAGGCGTATTTTTTATGAAAATTGTGTTCTTTGTGTTTGTTATACTGTCTTCAAGAAAGGTTGAGAAAAACTTAAAAAATTACCTCACTAAACGGACATTTTACTCAGTGGAGTACCTGAACCAGTAGACTATATTTTGTGGTTTAGGCCATATGTTGTTGTTTTGTTCCTTAGTTAAGTATCTGTGTAATGTGATTTTTAAAATAAATTTGCTGTATCTTAAGGAGTACTTCTCTCTTTGTATGATATATGGAATGACAATTCTTATCTGTACTGCAGCTTTGCTGTTTTTGTATGCGAAACAAGAATATAATAAATAAAATTAAAATATTTTATTTTGTAAACATAAATATTTGTTCACTTTTAATTTTAGTTAAATAAAAAAACTATTACAGTTGATGCCTAAACTTTTCTTCAATGAAGATGTATTGTGTTTAATTTAGAATTTGTTTTCTTTTTTTATAGACTGCACGCGAAGACTGCTTCGAAGCTAAACTGCATGTCGGAGAAGTTGAGTTAGAAGATTCCAGAAGTTACTTTCTGGTGGTAGAGAACGAGCGGGGCGTTGACAGACACGCTGTCCGTTTAGCTGTCCGTGGTTCGTATACCGGCAAGTTATCCCTTTCCTTTCCATTCCACTCACACTAGTTTGTATTTGCTTGCACTAACCTATCAAAGCTTTTATTTTGTTGTTATATTTGCAAATTATATAGTGTTATGCATGGATTAGTCAGGTAGTCGGGATTATCTTGTTAATAAGGATTAGCCAGTTAATTCGAATTCGACTGTTAATCGGGATTATTTAGTTAATCCGAATTATTAAGTTAATGAGGAAATATGTAGTACAAAACCCTAACGCAAATAATTCGTCGATAATTTCCCCGAAAATCCATTGAACTTATGTATTTAAAAAATTGTTATTTAAAAATGTTGTTTATTGATAAGTCCTAAACCGGTATTCTTGGGGAGATGGCGATGTTGTAGAGTCTTTCATTGATCAAAATCGTTGAAAAACATGTAAGTTTAGGTGTCAATGTTAAGGTAGTTACCCTCAATATTAAGATAAAATAAAAATGAAAAATACATTGCGAGATGTGACGAAATCACTTGATAAATATTTCTGCATCTATTTATCCTGCAGAAAAATAACAGACAAAATTATTCCATGAAACAATTTTAGACTCTTAGAACCTCATGACAGATATTTTTTTGTCAATCAAATGACTTGTTACATACTATATAATAAAAAAGAAATGTATACAACGTGAAAGTTCACATATCTTTTAGTAATATTAGTTTAACAAATTTGGTTTTTAGAATGTTCGTCTTTCCATCAGCTGTTTATTACTTCGAAAACGAAATCACGTATCGGAATTTTTCAGATTATTTCCAATACATTTATTCCGGTCAAAAACTACAGCAATTTAACATAATCATTACAGAAAGTTGTGAGATGGTAACGTTCTGTCTTTCTTATCTCATATTGAGTTCTCAAAAGTGAATTAATAGTCTTTAGACAAGGAGGAAATATCCAGCGTAACAAGTTTGAAAAACAATCGGTACAAGCGATTGGGTAGTAGAGTCAGTTCCGACGGACAGACATCATTCCAAAAAATCCATTTTTATTTGGAGTCTGGTGACTTCAAAATAAATATATATGCAAAACTCGACATTCATTTTTAAGCCCAAAACTATCTCTTTAACAACCTATATGTTGCAAATTAGAAAAACCTGGATGTTTCGACCAACAGTATTGGACTATTTCTCTAGATAACAATACTCCACTGGTAGTTGTAACTGAAGATGACAACTTAGTATTGAAACGTTCTTTTTTGGTTGTGCTTTTTGTTATGAGAATCGGAGAGGTTATTTATTAATTTTGAAAACAAGAGTATCCTAATAGGAGAAACGAAAATTTAATTCGTTGTTAAATCAAAAGCGATATTCCAAAAACAACAAATTATTATCCACAGTTTATTAAAAAATGTGGCAACATTCGTGCTTGTAAATACTAATAGACGATCTTATAAAATACTTAATATATCAGTTTTTATATACACAAATATTGGCAAATTTCGGATTAAATTAGATCAATAATAAGAGCAATAGTTTTATCAAATAACGTTAAAATCAATAAGTTATTATTAGACCTATGTTATTAACACTGTGTGTGTCACGCTTTTACACAATTCATATGATACACATTTGGTGCAAAACATTTTAAATGTTAATAATTTTGTTTATTTTCAGAACCTGTGCCGATGATGGTTCTAGCAAGTATAGCGGCTGGTAGCCTGATTGTCTTTATATTTTGTGTTCTATTTGCAGTCTATTGTGTTAGAACTGAAAAATGTTGTTTTGCAAGTAAGTATTGTTTTCTATTATGTAGATTGTTTTATTACTTTGTGTTGCCTTGAACTGTTTCAGTAGAATACAATAAATATTTTGACTAGGTTATCTTTAGTCCGTTATGTAAACGTAGCAGCGCCGATGTTAGGTTTCGTCAGGCTAATATAATACGTAACACATGACATAAACACGACCGATTTAAAATAACGATATTTTAGTCACAGACAATTTTTAATTTTAATGACGAAGAGGTTTACTCAGATTATTTCAAAACGAACAGTGGTTGAATTAAGTGTTAGTGCTTTTCCTGACAAAGCCGACTGTCACCTCGAAATATCGCTGTAGCTACGTCTACATAACGGACTAAGGACAACCTAATCTATTAGAGTGTAGAAATAAGACATTTAAATACAAAAGATAAACAGAAAAGTGACTTTCTTTTTACAGCGTCATGTAAATCTCGTTTAAGTACAAAAGATTTTACTACTGGAAACCAAATTTTTAATTTCAGATAAGTCTTTGAAACGAAAAAGTTGTAAGAAAACTCCATTTTATAGTTTATAATAGAGAATATCAATACTATGATTGCCTAATAAGTATTTCATCTTAAAGCAGAGTTTCCCTTTTGTTAGTTTATAAATATAGATAGTAATATTTAAAGATTGTATTTTCTGAAAATATAGTTTTGATTTTTTCATACAAACTGTAGCATTGGTTTATCGCATTTTGATAAGGAAATGATAAGACTACAAATGCTTGATCATTTCATCCTGATCCATTTAATTCCCACTCACTTTACAATAAATTATTATTTACGAACCACATAATTTAGAGACAGCTTAGTTACCATAATGTTAATTACTTGAAGAAAGTTTCATAATTAATTGAATCGTCTTAGTGGTTAATTTTAGAATTCTTTTTAACATATTGTGTTACCCAGATTGTAATTTAACTTATAAAATAATCACAATTTTTGTTTAAAGTTATAAGATTTCTGTTTCATATCTATCTAAGAATAAATCTACAGAAGAGGATCCCTATCTCAGTTCAAACTGCTAAACCAATTTTTATACAATAGCATAGTAGCATAATGCTTGATTTTTGTATTCAAAAAAATCGCAAACAATAAACATCAAAATTGTGTGTCCTTATAACCACAAGCCCCAAAAACTCCTAGGGGGGTCATAAACTATATTATAGGAATGATATTTTTATTATCATTAATATTATTAGGAATAATATTAATTGTACGAATTAAGAACAAAGGATAAATTAATATTATATACTATAATTTAGAAAAATGATAAAAATCCTATTATTTTTTAGTATTAGTACAATCCAGCACTAAGTATATGCATTGAAAAATAAAAATAGTAATTACACTAATAGTTATATTCCTGTACAAGAAAGTAGCCACAAATGTACACCGAAGAACAGTTATTAAGTATCTGTTTATTTTGTACACGATGAGCTTTGTCATACATTACACACACTGATAACATTAAATTATATTAGAATAGATATTAATTGATTATTATAGCAAACAAAGTATAATTATTAGACTTCAGTGAATTATTAAAGTAGAAACATTTCGTGACAACAACAAAACTAAACAGCCGGAATCAGCAGCTGAGCACGGCTGACTATTTATCTTAAACGAGAGTTTGACGTCGGAGCCTGAACGATCAGACATTTACTGATCAGGAAACAGTGTCACTAAAGACATTATCACTTTAAAAAATCGTACACAAAATTGCTGAAGAAACGTTTCGCCCATATAAATATTTAGGGGTGAGGTGGGGAGTAATTTAGTCATTCCCGGTACAAACACTTTGAAAATAATTTTGTGATAAGTTAAATATAACTCCAATGTTGGAGCACAACCATTTTGTAGTCTTCGAAATGCTTATTCCAAGGCGGTACTAGGAAATTAAGAACAGGATGTGAACAAGCCTATAACAAGTTACCTAAAGTAAGATTCGCCAATAAACTCAGTGGAAATTAGAACAGGAGAATGTCAAGAACAGGGATCAGGTTGTGTAAACAATAAGTTGTTACAATGGCAATACAAATTTGAGTTATAAAAAATTGAAAATTTAGCATAGGCTAATCAGTTTTATCAGTGTCCGAACGTTAATATGTTATGCAACCAAAATACAAATTTGGGTTTTCTAATTTTAAGCAATTACGATAACCTTTCGAATGAAATTTAATTAATCACTTATAAAATATTATTTCATAGATGGTTAATATATTTAAAGTTTTCTTTATTTTACAGGAAGGGGTGATTTCAGACCGACAGATTTAGAAAGGTAAGTTATCTACAAATTTCTTCACAAAATTATTATCGACCAAATAAAAGTCAAGACACATCAAATTGTTTTCAAAAATCTAATACTGTTTTGCAAAATTTACATTTCTGGAATGTAAAACATGTGTTGGGTCTTAAAGCTGTTGACATATTGGTGAAGCACGTTTTATCTTTAAAGGTATTATTGGTTCGATGGAAGTTTAGAAATTTCGTTTAACTTAAAAAAAATAAAGTTTCACAAAGAACTTTAAGTAAACACCATTTGAGTAGGTTTAAAGTCCTTGTTTATTTATTGACTAACTCAACCTCTGCATAATAATACAGTAAAAATAGATTTAAAATGTAAAAAATATGGGAAGTTGTTTAAAAATACTTCCCTTTGGAAACATAGATGAGATCCGAGCTTTGCGAAAAGTTGTTTTTTAAGAGGCAGGGTGGAAAACTCTTCTTTACGAAAATAAATTTAATAACACTTTAAAATGTCATAAAATTCCCTAACAATAATTGTTTTATAATTATAAATTGATACCATTATAATTGACTTGTCTATGGCCTTTAAAATGTGAAAGAAAAACTATCCTTATATCACAACACTATTTTTACGTTTTTTAATTTTGCAAAACTCGAGAGCCATAATTAAAATAGTGAAAAACATAATTATAACAATTTAATTTCCTTCACTTTGAATTTTTAACACAAAAATTTACCAATGATTTAAAAAAAACTTAGAACTAACAATTAATAATCAACCAATTCATGAAAAACAAATTATTTTTTGTAAAAGACGGCTTCCATAGTTTATATCTGCCACTTTTGTTGATAGTTTTAGTTTCTATTTTTTTAGTTTATGAGAATAGAAAGTGAGAAAGTTTGTTGAAGGTTTTTGAACAACTATTTAATTGATTTTAATTCTACATATTGTTTTATCTTAGCAAGAGCGTTTTGTAAATTTCTTGTTCAATCTTGAACATTTATCTATGCTACCATCGCTGACGTTTTTTTAAAGTGATAAAAACTTGTTGTAGTTTACTAGCAAATGGAAAATATTAGTTTTGAATTAAAAACACAACAGTGAAAAATGTTTCGGTGGAAATACAGATTAGCTGCTTAAAGATTATTCGAATGTTGTAGGCGTTTAGAAGAAAATTTTATTAAGTAAATTGTAAATTAGGATTAAACAAAACTCATATTACATAATTGAATTTTAGTAACTTACTTCATAAGACGCTACAGATAACTTGCTATATTATAAAAAGAATTATAAGTATCGGCGTTCTGTAAGGCAAGAAATGATTGCCTAAACCATTTTCAAAATTGTTATTTAAAAGTTATTATTACTATACAAAATACTACTGAAGTGTATTTAATGATCCTTATTAAGTGTATTTTTATTATTATCATTTAGAAATTGGGTTTTACCCCTCGACACCTCTGCTTAACAGACTTTGTATACTTCCAGTTTACCTCTAAATCCTTCATAATACACAGATCTTGGATCGTCTCTGTTTGTTGTATTAAAAGACGGAACACAAATCAAAGGCCTCTTTTGCTCCAGCACATCTCACTTGAAGTAGCCTGCAGATTCCGTGTCTGCACCACAAAGCCTGTATTCCAATCCTGTTTAAGTGTTTATTCAATGCTTCGTATCCAGTGACAAAGCTCAAGTCATTCCTCAGGTTACCTCTGCTAAGTGAGACTACAATTCTAGAGAACATTTGGTTGGGGTTAAAACACTGATTTAAAACGTTTACCCCTTGAGACTTCCCTTCATCTCTAAAGGGTTTTCTTGTTGTCCTTACTACAGATTTCTTTATGCCGCAAGCTGGTTTTGAACTAATAAAGATCAAGCCTCTTTCATTGTCAGTTCGTCGGCCTTTTCAGTTGCCTCAATTCCTTTATAGCCATCAATACAACTCAACTCCATCTGGTTTAGATTTGAGGGTTTTACCAAAGACGAATAAATGTGAACTCGCAGTTACATTCCTTCGATTATCGGTCTTTGAAATGTATATTCGTCTAACATAGTTGTGCACATTCCAGTATGCTTCCCAAAGGTTACGATAAGTTCTTAATAAAATAAAACTTCCAGGTCCAACTCGATTGGTTGTTCATAACAACTCTATATAGCTCAAAACATTATTTTTTTCTTAAGCTCTTATATTATTTTTCCTACTTGGTATAGCTACTTCCATGGGTGTGGTACTCGATACCTTTATACAGAAACATTATACAGTTTGGTATAATTAAACGGCCATTAAACAGCCATTAAACAGTCGTGTCTCATGGTCAGTATCATGATCCTACCTATGACCGCCTCTTTACACCCTCCACAGTATTATTTATCCCGACAAGTAATCCTTCAAAGATTACTCAGGGAAAGTTAATCAATTACTATTTATTTTAATTACCTTGTTTGAGCTGTTACCGTCGAACAACCCTTAATTTTAATTTACACTATCTTATATGACGCGTTTCGACTATTTGTCAGTCATTTTCAAATATAAAAAAAACACATATAAACACTTAACAACACATATTAATTCACATTTAAAAACACGATTAAAAACACAATGACTGACAAATAGTCGAAACGCGTCATATAAGATAGTGTAAACTACAAGTAAGGATTGTTCGACGGTAACACCTCAAACAAGGTAATTAAATAGTAATTAATTATTAACAATCCAGTTGGGCTATAAGCAAACATAATGAAAGTTAATCACTTTGCTTATTCTGTGTGTTACCTCTACTTCTCAGTCTTCGTTAAAAAATATAATATAATTTTAAATAATTTTTTTTTAAACAATTTTGATTATAAATTTGCTAAATATAATTAAAATAATCTATAAATAATTTTATAATGCAAGAAAATATATATATATATATATATATATATATATATATATATATATTAATATTCAATATTCCGGTAACTTTGGATTCGCTCAAATTGTAGCTCAAAAATTTCAAAACAAATTTTAGTCTAACTTACATATTTGTCCAGTTTCTGACTAAACCTATGATAATAATAATAATTTGTTGGCTAACCTATAATAATTTCATACTAAAAGATAATTTACATCCAAATATGAAACTTTAAACGTAGGTTTATTTAATTACATTAAACAAACGTACTTAAAGGCTTTTATAAAAATAAAACAATTTATATCACAGTAAAGAGATAAATAGATTTATATGGCGCTGTTAAATGGAACATAGATCCTCTCCTTCATCCTTTCTATCCTTTCTACTACCGGAAGTTGTATAGAACACTCAACCTTACTACGAAAATTAATGGAGGTTAGAAAAGTTACTACTAGAACTCTTACCGACCAATAACTTTTTCTTTAAATACAATTTTAAAGTTATATGATGTTTTTTGGGGTTACATTAAATTTGATTATTTATAAATAGTTTTATCGCATTGCAATTTGTTACAGTGGTTTTTCAGAGTTATCCAGTAAGTTGTAAGTGAATATTTAAGCGTAACCTAACGTTAAATGTTCTGAGATGTCAAGCCTTCCTTGAAACATATTTTGTAAAATCAAAAGATGATTAAAACATTACTGTTTCTCCTTTTAAATGTACCTCAATAATTTATAAAAATATATTAAAAAATTAAATGGATCTTTTTTCCTCATTTTACAGTGAAAAAAGTGACATGAACAGCACACTGGGGAGAAAAACCCCAAGAATAGATGCGTCCGTTTTGCACGGGCCAGGAGAAGCTATGTACTGTTCCACACCTACTCGACGACCGCCCCACACAATCATGGCAGGAGGTTCTCCAGAGGCGATGAAGGTGAGACTCGCAGCCATGGTTCTTCAGCCCCCCACCAGAGTGTAGCAGTGTGGCAACGGTATTTCCTGCTGACTTGAATGAGCTTGCGCAGGACGCTCACTCTCACACTCACACATCACGTGTGATCCTTGTGTTTTTTTGCACTTGCGTTTGTGTCTTGCTGCAAAGAGTGTTCTTTATGTTTTGTAGTGACGATTAAGCTGCACTGCTTGTATTTTCAGATCTCAAAAAAGTACTCGGATGAAAAAAAAAACAAACATGGGGGAATATTTTTTAAGTGAATCATTTCGAATCTCTTTTGTTTATACCACGACTTTGTGTATTATTTATATTGTGTTGACTTTTTTTATCAGTAGATATTTTTTACGTTTTTTTTATATTGTGTTCATTTTATTTTGTATTTGTTTTTGTGAAGACTTCTTTATATTATTTGACATTATGAGTTTTATTGCTTTTGTAAAGTTTTCTGCTACTTTTTTTCTTATATTGTTTTCAAAATGATTTATTATTTTTTATACTTAAGAACACTTTTGTGATTTTGTTTGCTAGTCATATCCAAAGATAAGACAATAACTTTGAAACAATATTCTGTCACAATTTATATATGTACCAATAGCATTTCTACACCATTTTATCAATTGATAATGAGCTTTTTTTCTGAAATTTATTAATAATACGTAATAATATTGTGTACATTATGTATGATAATATAAATTTGTGTAATGTAGTTGCTTGAGTCGCTTAATCCATTAAGATGCTCTTCTATGTAGGATCGTTTTTCCATTTAAAAACAACAATAATTACAACTGGTAATATATGTTTTGATGAAGTTGACTAAAATGTAAACGCTTCAGAATCTCAGTAGCATATAAGAGCTGAAGATTTTCCTCCTTAAATGACACAAATGACTAATTTCTTTATGTTAATTCTTTTTAAAAGTTACAGTATTACAAATATCTTAAATTTTTCATAAATTTTGTTAGACACAAATGTTATTTTTTTAACAATTTTCCTCCGCCTATTTTATAAAGGAACTGTAACTGTTTTACATCAATTTTTTGACATTTGAGGTCGTAGGATTATATATTTACCATTTTCAGAACGATGTCACACTCTCTACCATCAAGTAATATTTTAGCTAAGTTTTTACCCACAAGGATTGGTATGAGTTGTTCAAAATTTAGACATTTAATTGGCTTGCTCAACAATGGTTAGATTTTTCTGAAAATATACCGGTAAAAGTTGGTGGATAAAAGAGGATTCGAAAAACGAATGGAAATATGTATTATTAGTGTTTAAAAAAAATTAAATTCCTATTATTTGGAACAGTTGAATATCCTAAATATCGTTTTATATGTCAATATATTTATTTTCATACATTATGTATTATAATCACTTATATTCATGTTAGGGCGTACATAACTAATTTGATTACATTTTTTTGTCATTCCTAACATTGTATTATCGGATGTTGATGCTTTTCGGATTAATTCCACTTTTAAAAGGTACTTCGTCCCGCAAAGAAGTCCTCTAATATGACAATGTAACCCCCCCCTCTTTGTTCTACCTATAAACTTCGCTCTCTACTGTATGATTAACACCGTGTTACTGTATTACTGGTTTCGTTTCCATAGTTCTATGTTTCAGTTTAACTTTTTCCAATAGCAGATTCGAAAATATTAAAAGAAAAATGTAAAGGACAAAATATTATAAATTTACAAATAAATATTGAATCAGATTTAATAAGCTATTTGTATAAAGATTAAATGAAATAATGGAGGGCGGAGCGTACAGGTAGAAAATAAAGGTGGTTACTGGGTAAATAAGACGACTTCTATGAGGGAGGAAGTATTACTTAAATAGACAATCCAAAACATACCACCAGAAGTTTACGACAATATTAAGAGTGACAGAAGAATATTTTTAAATCAGTCATATATTACTTTAATAAGTGTATGTTGCCTAGTGGGAGTTTAATATCGTTTTTGTTTATTTAATCTCGGGTAACGTTACACACTTCCTAAGTAACATCACTCACTTATTGTTAATTTATTCAACGAGAGGGATTATAAAATATCGAGAATTTCTACTCGTTTATCGAACTGTTTAATATTAAAATTATTATTTATTAGTTTCAAAAACATCGACTTACGTGCATAGAATTTCAATACATTTATGATATATAGTGGTATTACGTAATTCAATTTGAGCGGGAACATGAATAATTTTATAAACTAAAAGAATGTATTTAAATTTGAAGACCGATTTCTACTCTCTCCGGTCAAACGTAGTTTCAACCCTACTGGATAAGTTTTAAGTATTTATTGGTTATGACATCAATACACAAAATAACATTTTTTTTAATCATTCATCATCAAAAGATGTAGACTGGAATCGTAGTCTTCAAACATACAATTAGCTATACATAATCCCTCTACATCTAAAGCGTTCATTTCTGGAAATCATTAAGAATTTATCGAACTCTCAACTTCGTCCACTATGTGGCTCTCTACTCCGTCTTCTATGTTGCTCTTTATTTCGTTCCCTCTATGTTGCTCTCTATTTTGTCTTTTATGTATCTCTCTACTTTGTCCTCTATATGGCTGTCTACTTTGTTATCTATGTGGCTCTCTATTTTGTCCTCTATGTAGCTTTCTACTTTGTCCTCCATCGAAATCTCTACTTCGTCCTCTAAGTTGCTCTCTACTTCGTCCTCTATATGGCTCTATACTTTATCCTCAATGTGGCTCTCTACTTTGTCCTCTATGTAGCTCTCTACTTTGTCATCTATGTGGCTCTCTACTTTGTCCTCCATCGAAATCTCCACTTCGTCCTCTATGTTGCTCTCTACTTCGTCCTCTATGTGACTCTCTATTTTATTATATACGTGGCTCTCTACTTTTTCCTCTATGTGGCTCTCTATTTCGTCCAATATGTGACTATCTACTTCGTCCTCTATGTGACTCTCTATTTTATCCTATACGTGGCTCTCTACTTTTTCCTCTATGTGGCTCTCTATTTCGTCCACTATGTGACTCTCTACTTTGTCCTCTATATGGCTTTATACTTTATCCTCTATGTGGCTCTCTACTTTGTCATCTATGTGGCTCTCTACTTTGTCCTCCATCGAAATCTCCACTTCGTCCTCTATGTTGCTCTCTACTTCGTCCTCTATGTGACTCTCTATTTTATCCTATACGTGGCTCTCTACTTTTTCCTCTATGTGGCTCTCTATTTCGTCCAATATGTGACTATCTACTTCGTCCTCTATGTGACTCTCTATTTTATCCTATACGTGGCTCTCTACTTTTTCCTCTATGTGACTCTCTACTTTGTCCTCTATATGGCTCTATACTTTATCCTCTATGTTGCTCTCTACTTCGTCCTCTATGTGACTCTCTATTTTATCCTCTATGTGGCTCTCTACTTTTTCCTCTATGTGGCTCTCTATTTCGTCCACTATGTGACTCTCTACTTTGTCCTCTGTCGAAATCTCTATTTCCTCCTCTATGTGGCTGTCAACTTCGTCCTCTATGCGGCTCTTTAATTCGTCCTCTATGTGACAGACAGAATTATTGTACATCTTTCGTGAATCTCAATTTTATTTTAATATTGTGATGAATCAGGTGTTTATATATTTATAAACTGGTTACGAAGTTTAAAATTGTATACACTTTATTTGCAAGTACTTTACAGGTTTCAGAATTTTTAACTCAGTTTAAAAATTAAAAATCGCCTTCATCTCGCAGAGACAAATTGTAGAGTTCTAATTATGTGTACAATATAGATATGATAGGTTTACTCATTTTTGAGATACAGCGTGATGTTTTTCATTTTAATCCTCTGTCTAAAGAGTACTCCTCCAAATGATAATGTTCATCAGAACTAATATATTTTTGAGATCCGATTATGGAGAAGAAAGTGTGATGGAAAGTTTTTGAGATTCAAAGTTACAACCCTGAACAATGAGTATCCGCTTCAAATATATGTACACAAAGACTACATGTACATGTAAAAGATGATTTGTCAGATGTTAGAAGAGTCCATCGGTAAAGATAATGATGCATCATTCAAATCTTATGACGTATACAAACCACAAATCGTTACTTTATTTGCACATGTAGTGTATGTGCCCATGTGGTTTTTGGTTACATTCTCACATTTACTCAGTGAAAAGAGTTGTGTTTATTAAAACATCGATGTCACGGTTTGTACAATGATGTCAGTCTGTCCAATGTGAAATATACTACAGCCTAAACGCGTGAACCGAAAGTAATTTTATTTTATATTTGGGTATATACTTCCATGTGTCAGGTTTTTTAATTTTTCTCAGAGACCTCAAGATTGTGGTTTAACTGCCATAAATAAACATAAATTATGAGACGGTTTTGATGAAATTTTGGTCAAGCGAAGCGTCTAAAAACCCCAACTAAATCCATTGTTCCCCATTTCTCCTAAAATACTGATCTGTGAATTATCGATAGACAAAAAAAAAATTGGCTATGGAGGAAAAGGTGGAGCTCTTATAAATACTTTTTTTTTTCAAAATCCACTCTAATAATTCTTATAAATTTCCATCATTAAAATTGAATAGACTTACGCCCAAGACTTGTTTATGTTACCAAAGAAACAAGCTGTTGATTCTGAACAAATATTTTCTCGTTCATGGTTGATTTTTACTTTTTGATTAAACAACTACCCAACCGATATTTTAGTGACGATTTAGTTTAGTTTTTTTCGAATGAGTGAGAGAATGTTTGTGCAAAGTTTTTGTTGACAATTATTTTGTATAGTGATTCAAAACCATTAAGCCGGCTTGAAAACTATTTAGTAGTGTTGAAATAACAACGAATAGAGAAAAAGTAAGTCTATCAAAGGAAAATAGATTACATATACTTACATTTAGTTTATAAACTTTCATCAAATTATTCTTGTCGTAACTGTCGTCCAAGTCCATGTCCAATGCTTACTTAATAATGAAGTGTAATTTCACATGAAGACTTTTACATTTAGTAGACGAATATATTTTGTAATTTTATATACTGAGTTACCACAAACTTCGAAGATCGTTTTCTAAGAAATCACGGAATTGTATCTAAAGCATGTTATTGCGTTGTTTGTACTTTTATCACGTATTTATCTTTTATATTCACATGCAAAGCACATTTATATTTAGATGCATCATTTTCTATTTGGAGCACTGCACGTATTTTTTTGAAAATTGCATATCACTAGAGCACAGTTACGTTTTTCTTAGGCTTAGTTAACTATTATGGTAGTAAATTTATTTACACAGAAATATATTACTTTTATCTGCTAATCATATATTAGGATGGAAATAAATATTAATTGGTTAGAAAAGACCAATAATATAAGTTAGGAATTAAAATATTTAATATATTTTTTTTAATTTACGATAACAACTAAACAATAAATATTTATCAACGAAATTTTATTCATTACTATTTAAAAATTTCTAAATTCTCTTATACTTACCTATAATAAATGTGAATAAAAATAAAGATATTGGAATTATAAAATTATATTAAAAGAAGATAAAACTCCAAATATACATATTAGCTGGTTTTGAATAGATGTTCTGAGCATTCAATGTATACAATGACCTAACATAACCACAAAATAAAATAATAAATTGATAACAAGTAATCCTTAAGTTGATGTGATAATCAACCTTTATTTAGATGAAAATGGTTATATGTGTTTTAAATGATATTTTTTTTGAAAAATACATACATTTTGCTTCTCCAATATATGGAAAAACGTATAAATGTTTTGTTAAAATTAAGGAGGAGTAAATGTGGTTATGTAAAATTAATTTTTTTAAATAATTGTACGTTTTTATTTAACGCATATCGTCTATTGCTATTATTAGGTAAATATTTATAAACAAACTTATAATAAGTGGGCGTGGCATCTTGACAGATTAAACAGATGCTAAAGGCCCCGCCCACTTTTGTCACCTCTCTTCTTATTAGTACGCCTCACTATAAAAATATATTAATATTATTGACAAAGATCAAACATAAAAATACTAAAGAGATAAATGTATACAAACTAATAATATAGTGTTGTAAATTTGCTTCAGAAATTTAAGAAAAATATATTCAATACAATAAAATTAGAGATAAAATAATGTTTTAATGAAAGAAAAATATATTACTTCGGCGTAACAAACTTAAGTTGGCAACCATTCATCTGTACTTGACCAGTATCAAATGAGAAAATTATTTCCGTAATTAAAGTTACAGTAAAATGGGAGGGGCTAAAAAAGTTGGTGTGACACCAATGCCATACGCCCTGTTTACTATTGTTCTACTCCCTTCTCAATCGAGTGTCTCACTCGTTTGTTTTCACTTGATAATAACTTTGTAAAGATGAAACCGGTTGTGGATTTGAATTTGTTACAAAAGTTTGTTTTATGTTTAGATACTGGTTAATTTTCGCCTTGAATGTTTAAAAAATCATTACACAATCACTTTGAATTGGGTTTAAAATTTAGCTGTTTTAATCACTTCCTTTATCTTTTTTGGGGGTTTCATAATTTTGCATCTAAAAATTGTAATGGTCACTTCCTTGTTTTCTTTGTCTTTTCCTTCCAGAATTTCCATTTGCACTTCAATTCAGCCGCGTGAGTAATTAAGGAACTAGAGGAGTTATTTAGTTAATTGCATTTTATGACGATAAGAAACAGTGACTAGGGAAAACAAATTCAATTAAATATTATCATATATTGATTTCGATCTCTTGGGAGACAGCGCCGTCAGAGCCACAACGGAAGCGGAAGGAGTTCCTCAAGGAAGAAGAGAGAGAGGAGGGTGAAAGAAACCAATCTGTTCTCCGATCTTCAGACGCCGAGTGTTAGCAACAATGGTGCAACAATGACAAGTGTCGGCAACAATGGGGCAACAATGACTACTCTACCAAGCAGGATGACTTTCTACAACAAGGCGTTTCCGACGGAGGATTTCACCACAGCTTCGTACTTCTGCCCCAAACCTGAACTGATGCATTTTGATAATAAATATGATTTAAATAGACCTTACTCTAGAAATGGTTATGATTTTAATTCAGTATCGGAAAGATCTAACTACGACTATAATTCACCAGTAACACAGAGAAAATACGATGTTTATTTTTCTAGAACGATGCCCAGTCGTCATTCTCACAATTATCAACCGAGAAGTTTTGAAAAAGCTGAAATTTAATATCGAAGCTAGGATCACACATTCATATAATTTAAGTACAAGGTACTACACTTTTGAGCCACTGTAGCGAACTTAAAGATTAAAATCAAACACCCAGTACCACAATTCAATAAAACAATTTATTTCCTTATGTACGTTTCAGTACTGTAGTTACCATCTTCAGAGGTTGAGTATTAAACAAACACTAAAATTGTATATTATAAACAATTATACAAGTAAGGTTTTTTTCCCACTCCTGCCTGTGGTTAGGAAGGGCCAAGTCATTAGCCTGGTCAATGAGCCAGGAAGGAGTGGGGAAAGAACCTCACTTGTATAACTCGTTATAATATTTATAGAATTAGTTTGTTTAATACTCAACCTCTGAATATGGTAACTATGTTACTGAAATGTACGTAAGGAAATCAATCTTGTTCTATTGAATTGTAGTTTTGAATGTTTGAATTTAATCTCTAAGTACAGAGTGTTCAAAGATATTACGACTACACATTAATATCTTGTAAACTCTACTAAGGGAACTTTCATGTTTTGGAATATTTTAGTTTTTAAAATCATTTATATTGGAAAGTGTTTTGAAAATATTAATAAATCAATTTCCTTACAATAAATTGTGAGGAATTTAAACACACGGACCTAAAATTTAAAGCTAATTGAAAACGTTTTGATTTAAAAGAAATTATTTTATTGTGACTTTATAGTAATAAAAAAATATAGTACAGTTTTCCTATTTAAAGTAAATAGTATCTAATGATTTTAAAGACATCAATGTTGGTAAATTTTTTGTCAAACATATGAATGTGTGTTTCGGTGTTCAAATCTTCTTTTTTATACGTAAATACAAATGTTTGTGATATTTTATGAGGGACAAATGGTTTTTGTATTTTTGTCTAAAATACCTCTTTTGTGAATAATTTTGTTTACATTACCCAAAATATAATACAATAAAATATATATTAAATATGTGATATATAATATATTATTATTTACTTACATGTTATGTACATTTTGTTAAATAGACCATCAATTTTATTATAAAAGACGATTGATAGAGATGTTTCAAAAAAAAGGTAGATGCTTTTCACCGCGTTTTTTTTTTTTTTTTTTTTTTTTTTTTTAGAAAACATACCTAAAATGAAACAAATTTTGTTTTTTGATTAATTGTTAATGAACTAAAATATTTTGCAAATAAATTGAGTAAACTTTATACCACGTGAAATATAAAATTTACCTAAAGTACAATTAATTATTTTCTTTAAATAATTAGGACTAATTTTTCTTGCACAAATTCAGCCTAAAAATACAAAAATTTTGAGAAGACATTTATGTAATAAATCCGGCCAAATAATACCAGTACTTATTACAGTGTCCCTTGTTTAAAACATTTTAACGCGTTTTCTTTTGTCCAAAAATATTCGTATTGTTTTTCTCACATATACGTAGTATAGAGGAAAATGAGTCTAAAAATCGTCTAAAAAACTGTCCGTCTGTCTCTCGCCTATGGCATGTGCAATGCTCACAGCTTAGAATCGTGGGATAATTTTAACAAATGTTTTTATATCGTAATTAAATTTCTATTGTTATTGTAAAGAGTTTAATAAACATTACAACCTAAATTAAATTTAATTATAATTTTAAAATGGGCTGTTAGTAATTTACTTTTTTAATCCTTCAAAAAATATTAAAACAAAACATTTTAGTTGAGATCAAATAGAATAAAAAAATGTCTTTGTTAACACGATACAGGTTAAAACAACACTTTAATCGTCTCAATAAATTGCATTTCGTACATATTTGTCTTTTTTATAAAATACTCAAACTGATAGACAATGACAAATTAACATTTCTTGATTTAGGTCTGTAGCAATTCATGTTTATATAATTTTAAGCGTTATACTTTTGGACTCGTATTTTACCAAACGTCTCAAATCTATTTATCAGCTGTTATATTTGTTATATGTTAGTAATAGATTAATCACTTCAAATACCTATTACATGTTAAAACATATGTGTTTATTGATTATACTGTTATTGTTTAAAACTGTTACTTATGACATGTATTTAACAAATGTTTTATTGTTAGTTTCAAATAAATTTATTGGAATCGTTAACCACTTGTTACAGTTTAACAAAGTTACTTTGTTGTAATAGTTTATGTTACCTTGGAGACATTAATAACAGGATAAGTTTACAATACAACTTTCCGAAACAAACATTTTTGTAACAAGTCGGTTGTATCAAAAACTAAGTATCTTTATTTGTTATATTTACAAAAATCTTTCTTGAAATGTAGCACAATAAACAGATATTACTCCCCTCCTTACCAGGATGAAGTATTGGTCTTGCTTATTTTGGTTCACAGTTTCAACAAATTTATGTACATGTAACAACCAAAGATGGCGATTTAATTTCCGAAACATACTCTTTCAGTAAATAAAATATTTGTTTTGGAAAGTTTTTTGTTTTCTAAAACTAACTGAAGTTTCACAAGTGATGCTCATTTCAAGTGAATATTACAAAACTCTTGCTCACAAATTTAGCTGCACATTCAGTTTTACTCACACAAATTTATGAATTGAAATTACTCGTTATAAACTCATTCAGTTTAAATTTATAATAATGTTAAACCTTTCTATGTACATATTGTTTGAATTTGTTTAATTATAGTTTTCTAATTATTTAAGTTAAAGTTAAAATTTATTTTTGAAAATCGTAACAAAATACAATATCAATAATTGTATTAAAAGTATAAAATTTTTGATTACAACCAATTTAAAATAGTATTTTATTTAAGATACTAAAATTTTGAAATTGTCGTTCAATACAATTAACTTATATTTTCGAAAATATTTTTATGTTTTGTTATGGTTTTTAAGAACCAATACATAATTTATAAATGTAAGTAAGGTATATTAATAGAGCCTAACTATGATATTACTTCATAAAAAAAAATCGGTTCAATATAGCCTACTGGGTGAAAAATAAGATGAAACTCCTAAATCAAACGCGTTTTTTAATAGGTATCTCAACTCTATTGGCTAACAAACAAAATATATTGTTATCTATTAATAAAAATAATTTCAGGTGTCTAAAAAAAAAAAATTAAGTGTAATATTTTCAAATGTAAGAATTGTCTTGTGCAATATTTATTTTAAATGATTTTTTCCCTACTACAAAGGATACACTAGTTTTTTTATATGTTGTATTTTACAAACAAATATGTATTAGAAATATATTTAAATTATAAACTTATGATTTTAATTTTTTAAAGTGGAAAATTACACAGTAAAAATACGGTAGCTGACACAGAGAATTAATTGGTGTTTTATTAAAATCTATTATGAATTCTCTAGTTAATTATAATTTTGAACTTTTTATAAATGTGAAATATATTCAGTTTTTCTCTCTCAAAAGCTGTCCTTTACAATTTCAAAACTTCCATTCAAATTTGTGCTAAGCATGTTATAAGTACTAACATAATCCGTAAATAGGTTTTTTAATACCTTTTCGATATCTGTTAAAAATGTAAAGAGAAGAAAAAACATATACAAATTTTGATGGAGTTATTGTCTTAAAGGAATGACAGTTTGTGACAATACAAGATATAAAAAGTGTGTCACTATTTTGAATTGAAAAAACAATTACCTATAAATAATATCCCAGAACGGCACTATATACCAGAATTAAATAATTTAATTATTCAGAAGCGTCCAAAATAATGTTAGATCAAAAAGAAAGCGTTACATGGCAAAGAAGTCGAAATACTTATTAAATTTCACCACAATATATCTGACGGTTTAGGAGATAAAATTACAATTAATTACACAACACTAATCGATAGCAACCAGTATGATATTGTATGCGATATTTCATAGTGGCTGTCTACTGCAATTTCTTCTCATCACGAATAATTATTCATTATTATATATATATGATTTTAGTTTACCTCTAAATTATTTACTTTTTCAGACACCAAAATTAATATTCAATATAAACAGCAAATTTAATGTAGAAAAATGTCAAACGTGGAGTAAATTGTTTAATTTTCAATAAATAAACAAAGAATTTTTTTTATGAATTACGTGATGTTGAGTCTTTTTTCAAACATTAAAGTTTCTCAGACGTTGAGTTTGCAAAAGTACTGGACAGGTGTTACACACATGACATACTAATTGATATTTGTTCTATAAAATAAAAAGACATTAGGGCCTATTAAACATAATTTATATTTTAATTGAATGTTTAAAAAATCTTAATAAAAAGTTACATAAAAAAGGGAAATAATAACTCCAATAAACATCGTGTAGCATTATTTCTCATTTTCTCTATTTGAGGTTTAAAGTGAACTTCTGTATTGGAACATAGCTTTACAAGTTACATTATAGCAATGTACAGCTATCAAAATTATAAAATCTAACTTTAATTTTCATAATAATTATTGTGTTAAAAATATTTTTAAAAACACTATTTAAAAAAAAATTTTTTTTCAGCACGTTTTTATAAAACGATTTCTATTTTCTTTAAATTTTATTTCTGTGGACGAAAATCAAAGATTGTTCTATTTTGAAACATTTAATTGAACGTTTTTTAATAGCAAGTTCCATTTCATAATGTCAAGTTTAAAAAAATTTAATATTAGTACAGAAAATAGAACTTGTGGAAAAATATGAAATATCAATTAATTTCCTTCATTTCAAGTAATTTGTCAAATTTAAATGTTTCAATATCTTAAAATAGCATACCCTGTATACTAACAGAATAATAATTATGGTATTAAAATACATTTTTTAAAGTTTATTGACTAAAAAGGTGCGGTAAAAAAATGTATACCAATTATTTAGAAACTCGTCTACTAAATTTCTAAGTGAATAATGAGACTTGGGGAAACTTGTATAACTAAAAACTACATTTTTTTGCGCCATCACTGTACATGTTGGTGGGAGGACTAAAAGAATGTTAAAATGTTATTTTATTTTAAAGAGATAAAAAGATATCTGTTTAGTTGGATTTTATTTACTTTTTCAAGGGATTGGAATTTTGGAACCCTTTGTATATAATTTACATAATATTTATATTATTTAATTAAAACCCCTAATGTGTCAAAATAATACCAGTGTAAATAATAATCTGCGCTCTGTATAATTTTCAAATGGAACGACTTCGTTGTTGTAAATAAATAAATGTATAATAATTAAATGTGCGTTGGGTTTTATACATAAATGAATGGCATCATGTCATATGAACAATTTATAAATACTTCTGAAGCCTGTATTTGTGTAAAATATGTTTTAATTGTAATCATTGTAAATATTATGAGATAATAAATTTATAGAAACATTAATAGTTCTTATCTTCTTTTCCTACAATGTTTTATTTTCAGGTTGCTACAATGCAATTTTCTAACGTCTTAAACAGAGGATCCCTTGGCAGCTCACTATAGTGAGTACGGGAGTGGAAATCCCCACACACTCTAGTTGTAACTACAATTGTTAACGTCTTAAACAGAGGATCCCTTGGCAGGTCACTATAGTGAGTACACGAGTGGAACTCCCGATACACTCTAGCTGTAACTACAATTTTGTAACGTCTTATACTCAGGGTTTCTGAGTGAATACGAAAGTGGAACTCCCAAAACACTCTAGCTGTAATTAAAATTTTGTAACGTCTTATACACAGGGACTCGGTAGCTCACTATAGTGAGTACGGGAGTGGAAATCCCGATACAATCTAGCTGTAACTGCAATTTTGTAACGTCTTACACACAGGGTCACTTGGAAGCTCACTGTAGTGAGTACGGGAGTGGAAATCCCCATACACTCTAGCTGTAACTACAATTTTGTAACGTCTTATACACAGGGTCGCTTGGAAGCTCACTATAGTGAGTAAGGATGTGGAAATCCCCATACACTCTAGCTGTAACTGCAATTTTGTAACGTCTTATACACAGGGTCACTTGGAAGTTCACTATAGTGAGTAGGGAAGTGGAAATCCCCATACACTCTAGCTGTAACTGCAATTTTGTAACGTCTTATACACAGGGTCACTTGGAAGCTCACTATAGTAAGTAGGGAAGTGGAAATCCCCATACACTCTAGCTGTAACTGCAATTTTGCAACGTCTTATACACAGGGTCACTTGGAAACTCACTATAGTAAGTAGGGATGTGGAAATCCCCATACACTCTAGCTGTAACTGCAATTTTGTAACGTCTTATACACAGGGTCACTTGGAAGCTCACTATAGTGAGTAGGGATGTGGAAATCCCCATACACTCTAGCTGTAACTGCAATTTTGTAACGTCTTATACACAGGGTCACTTGGAAGCTCACTATAGTGAGTAGGGATGTGGAAATCCCCATACACTCTAGCTGTAACTGCAATTTTGTAACGTCTTATACACAGGGTCACTTGGAAGCTCACTATAGTGAGTAGGGAAGTGGAAATCCCCATACACTCTAGCTGTAACTGCAATTTTGTAACGTCTTATACACAGGGACTCGGTAGCTCACTATAGTGAGTACGGGAGTGGAAATCCACACACACTCTAGTTGTAACTACAATTGTTAACGTCTTAAACAGAGGATCCCTTGGCAGGTCACTATAGTCAGTACACGAGTGGAACTCCCGATACACTCTAGCTGTAACTACAATTTTGTAACGTCTTATACTCAGGGTTTCTGAGTGAATACGAAAGTGGAACTCCCAAAACACTCTAGCTGTAATTAAAATTTTGTAACGTCTTATACACAGGGACTCGGTAGCTCACTATAGTGAGTACGGGAGTGGAAATCCCGATACAATCTAGCTGTAACTGCAATTTTGTAACGTCTTACACACAGGGTCACTTGGAAGCTCACTGTAGTGAGTACGGGAGTGGAAATCCCCATACACTCTAGCTGTAACTACAATTTTGTAACGTCTTATACACAGGGTTACTTGGAAGCTCACTATAGTGAGTAAGGATGTGGAAATCCCCATACACTCTAGCTGTAACTGCAATTTTGTAACGTCTTATACACAGGGTCACTTGGAAGCTCACTATAGTGAGTAGGGAAGTGGAAATCCCCATACACTCTAGCTGTAACTGCAATTTTGTAACGTCTTATACACAGGGTCACTTGGAAGCTCACTATAGTAAGTAGGGATGTGGAAATCCCCATACACTCTAGCTGTAACTGCAATTTTGTAACGTCTTATACACAGGGTCACTTGGAAGCTCACTGTAGTGAGTAGGGATGTGGAAATCCCCATACACTCTAGCTGTAACTGCAATTTTGTAACGTCTTATACACAGGGTCACTTGGAAGCTCACTATAGTGAGTAGGGATGTGGAAATCCCCATACACTCTAGCTGTAACTGCAATTTTGTAACGTCTTATACACAGGGTCACTTGGAAGCTCACTATAGTGAGTAGGGAAGTGGAAATCCCCATACACTCTAGCTGTAACTGCAATTTTGTAACGTCTTATACACAGGGACTCGGTAGCTCACTATAGTGAGTACGGGAGTGGAAATCCACACACACTCTAGTTGTAACTACAATTGTTAACGTCTTAAACAGAGGATCCCTTGGCAGGTCACTATAGTCAGTACACGAGTGGAACTCCCGATACACTCTAGCTGTAACTACAATTTTGTAACGTCTTATACTCAGGGTTTCTGAGTGAATACGAAAGTGGAACTCCCAAAACACTCTAGCTGTAATTAAAATTTTGTAACGTCTTATACACAGGGACTCGGTAGCTCACTATAGTGAGTACGGGAGTGGAAATCCCGATACAATCTAGCTGTAACTGCAATTTTGTAACGTCTTACACACAGGGTCACTTGGAAGCTCACTGTAGTGAGTACGGGAGTGGAAATCCCCATACACTCTAGCTGTAACTACAATTTTGTAACGTCTTATACACAGGGTCACTTGGAAGCTCACTATAGTGAGTAAGGATGTGGAAATCCCCATACACTCTAGCTGTAACTGCAATTTTGTAACGTCTTATACACAGGGTAACTTGGAAGTTCACTATAGTGAGTAGGGAAGTGGAAATCCCCATACACTCTAGCTGTAACTGCAATTTTGTAACGTCTTATACACAGGGTCACTTGGAAGCTCACTATAGTAATTAGGGAAGTGGAAATCCCCATACACTCTAGCTGTAACTGCAATTTTGTAACGTCTTATACACAGGGTCACTTGGAAACTCACTGTAGTAAGTAGGGATGTGGAAATCCCCATACACTCTAGCTGTAACTGCAATTTTGTAACGTCTTATACACAGGGTCACTTGGAAGCTCACTATAGTGAGTAGGGATGTGGAAATCCCCATACACTCTAGCTGTAACTGCAATTTTGTAACGTCTTATACACAGGGTCACTTGGAAGCTCACTATAGTGAGTAGGGAAGTGGAAATCCCCATACACTCTAGCTGTAACTACAATTTTGTAACGTCTTATACACAGGGTCACTTGGAAACTCACTATAGTAAGTAGGGATGTGGAAATCCCCATACACTCTAGCTGTAACTGCAATTTTGTAACGTCTTATACACAGGGTCACTTGGAAGCTCACTATAGTGAGTAGGGAAGTGGAAATCCCCATACACTTTAGCTGTAACTGCAATTTTGTAACGTCTTATACACAGGGTCACTTGGAAGCTCAATATAGTGAGTAGGGAAGTGGAAATCCCCATACACTCTAGCTGTAACTACAATTTTGTAACGTCTTATAGACAGGGTCACTTGGGAGAGCACTATAGTGAGTACGGAAGTGGAAATCCCCAAAAACTCTAGCCTGTAACTACATATTTTAACGTCTTATACACAGGGTCCCTCAGGGGCTCGTTATAGTGACTACGGGAGTGGAAATCCAGATATACTCCAGCTATAACTACAATTTTGTAACGTTTTATACACAGGGTCCTTTGGGGGCTCACTATAGTGAGTACGGGAGAGGAAATCCGGATATACTCTAGCTGTAACTACAATAATTGTTTTGTAGTCTATGCTTAGATTCCTCTCTTTCATCTTTCCTATGTGGACTCTCTTTACCAATTGTTGGTATCTTAAAACCCTGAATCTATTAGAGAATTCGAGGGTAGTTGGACTTTCATTTATGTTCTTCGCTTTCTTTTCTTTTTGGCTATGGCTAACAGGTTATTAGAGGGGAAAAAATACAAAACAGCGCGAGTTAATGTGTGTCCAATAATTTAAGGTTTAAAGGACTAAAATAAAGAATAAAATCCCTATAAACGTTTTATTTTCTGTCTGTCGTTCTTTTACCTTTATTAACAAATTTCTAATTTTAAAAAACGATGACATGTTGAGTACAGTATTGGTACCCGCATATTATGTATTGTTGAATTTGACCCTATGGATAGTGGTGAGGAAATCAGGCATTAGAAGCAACTGCGACATATGTGGGTGATGTTACTATTGTTGAATGTTCATTAAAGCTTTTCTGAAACTATAGAAGCCCTCAGTAGCTGACTATAGTGATTAAGAGCATGACAAACCCGAGGCTGGATCTTCACCTATTTTCAAGTAGTGTTGGGTTATATCCCTCTTTTAACCAACTATTGTACTCTTCCGATTGTAAAGCTGTATGAAGTCTAGGGTCTTTGTTTCATCTTCTTTTTCATTATTAGACTATGATAACTGAGAGTTATTTACTTTTACACTTATAGAAAAAAGAAACTGTTAATTCTTGAATTCTACTGAAACTAAGAGTCAACAAAAAACTATGATACAAAGAAGTATCTAATTCATTAATAAAAACTTATTTATACAGAGTGATCAAAACATTTAACTATTTCATTTTTTGTATTGATTATAATAAATTAAAGAACAGTGTATATATCTTGTGGTGCATAACAAGTGGTATTTTGTTATATACCCACTTAAATTTTGGGGGATTGAAAGGATTCAAAATATCAAATGTAAAGATAAGTCATGTGGCACATCATTGTAAAGCCTATTAAGATAAAGTAAATGGCGCAAAGTAGAGCTTAGTAACTTGCTACCTTTTAAAATAATGGACAAAAAATTTTTTTTAATGGTAAAATGAATGGGACTTTTTGAACAGTCTGTACAGTGATAATAATGTTAAGACGTAGAAAAATAGTTTGGTTTTACAGTCACATAAAAACAGATATTCATGAATTCTTTGTGTTTGAACAACGAAAATTATTCAACCCAGGTTGTATAAGTAAAATCGTTTACAATATACGTAGTTCTATTATATAACAATTAGAGTGAAATAAAGAAAACTCAGCTAAAATACAAATTTTGTATTGTCAGTTTTATCAAAGGAAAAATACTTATATAAGCAGATGTATGTTTTTTTTTTAAATCGTCTTTTTTTTATAGCGTTAGAAGTTATAAATTTGGATTAAATTTGTCTTTGCGTGCTTGAGAGTAAAATAGAATATGGTTCCCAAAAATAAGATCTAGAGAGGTTGAAAGGGAGTTTGGTGCGACCACACCCCTCAGGGTGAATACGGGCGTAGCAATTCCGAGGGTTACTAGCTATATTTACACTTTTTTCAAGTATTCTTGTGTTATATCCCTCCCGTTCAGCTTTCTTATCAAATCTATTTTTTATATTATTCTCTTCCGTTTTAAAATTTTTGTTTTTTCGATAATAAAAAACAAGTACAAAATGAAGCAGTATAATCGATCTACTATTTTATGCCTGTAACACGGTTAACAGCAGTTGTCTAGATTAGGGTTAAGTTAAACGTAAACAAAAAGAAATGTTGCATCGTTTTAAAGAATTTTTATAGATTCCATTGGCGGAATTTTAATCTAGGCTAAATTTATAAATTAGTCTGGAAATAATTATCACGAATAACTTAAATCGACCGTCATCTTAGTTGTCACAATTATTTTTCCCCAAAACGTTTTTAATATACCTTTTAGTAAAAAGCTGTCGCTCAACCCATTCCACGAAACCTCCATTTCCATTTTCTACCGCCCACTCTTCCATCAATCATCAACATCATGTTTATGTAAAAGATATAGCGTGATCCCTTATTTGGAAGGAATATTTAAATCAGGATGATTAGCAAAATCCCAGGTGGCAGCCAACTAAAACGTTAAAGAGTTCAACTTTTAGAGCAAGCATTAGAGGTTTAAAATTATTATTTCATCTTTGTTTTGAACTGAATTTAATCTGATGTATATTACAATTTTATTTTTTAGTTTGAAAATACTAAATTACCTCTTCCATTTTTCAAGACAGAATAGGTTGGCATCCTGGCCAATATCTAATGGTATAAGTTATCATAACATATGTTCATTGACCAAATAATTTTGAATATATATTTGTTTTAAATCAGTATAGAGAGAGAGA